>APFE030744129.1:2149-21675 GCA_000404065.3 Pinus taeda
ACCGCAAGAAAAATGTTTGAACGCTTGTGTTAAAACAAAAGCAATTGCTCTTCCACGTTCCCCCACTGGCACGAGGGCCTATTAAAATCCTAAACCAGGAGCTAACAATTAAAACTCGGTAATAGCAAGAGCTCTTCCTGTCTTCGTTAATATGATCACTGTCTTAGATCTCCATTTATCTTCTGTAGTGACCTGGGGTTTATATTCTTCGATACCGACAATCGTTTCTCTTCTCCAATAAACAGAGAGGGAGCGAGTAAGGATGAGCCCCCATGGACCCTGAAATGTATTAAACTTCGAGGAATCTGTGCGGATCAGCAGAGATCGCGGCCTCCAATCGCGGGAACTCTCGACAGTACTCAGGCCAGGAGAATATAAATGAGGGCGGGAGGTGCCACTCGGCCCCGCATAGCACCCAAGTTTGGGCTCTCAATTCTACATGAACGAGGGAGACTGACAATGGCTCTGAGGACGAAAGCGGTATACCTCTCCGTTTAGATATTGACGAAGAATTTAGTTTAATAGAGAAAACAATAGTGATGATAGATATGAACTCCTCAACTACTACAACTTAAAGCAAAGGTTCTGTCAAAGATACCGAAGCCGAGCATCTCATAGAATTGGGTTTGAAAAGGGCAAGAAGTTTTGGGTGGCCAAACACATATTCATTCACCAAAGCTATAGACTGCAACTTCAATAGAGGATTGGATAATCAAAGTAGTGTTCTGATAAGACTGTCGTCCATCGTACAACAGTAGCTAGTAACAGATTTTTACAAGCCTGTTTTTAACTAGTTTCAAAATTTAATGAAACTGTAATTCGTTACCTTTAACAACAGCGATTAACAGTTGCTCTCAATGTAATCTGCGAGCAATGCACAGGAACGGGCAAGCGTTTCAATTTCCTTCAGGCAGCGTTACCATTTCCTTCAGGCAGGCAGCGTTACCATTTCAGGCAGCGTGCGTTTCACTTCAGGTAGCGTGCGTTTCACTCAAGCAGCGTGCGTTTCACTTCAGGCAGCGTGCGTTTCACTTCAGGTGTGGGACAGAGGAGCAGAAGGCAGACAGTGGACATGAGTTACAAAGCAAGGTTAAAAAAAGAACCTAGGACCTGTGCTCTGATACCATGTCAGGCCAAGAGTAACTCCAGAAAACTGATTCATTTATTCATTTAGCCAGCTATCTATTATATACATGAATGTGATTGTTCAGTTCATCTTCTCGATGATTGTTCACATTCAATTCCCCCAATCACTGAGGATTAGGTGTCAACAATATTAGTTGGAGGTTTTCCCATCTCATGAGAAGCTTGCGAGATTAAAATGGCCGGAAGAGGTGCAACGGGTACTGCATGTAACTCTTTCATAAGCAGCTTTTGTTGATGTTTGAACTTGCTCAACTAATGAAAAGTAATGTTGGCCCTAGTCTTCTTCATGTATTTAACGATATTATACTCCATCTCATCTGAAACAATGAGTGCTTTTGATGGAGTTGAGGGATCGGATTGGACTGGGCTTGTTTGAGTCGCTTTTGGTGATGATTTTTTACATGCGACTTTATATTTAGATGTCATGCTTGTGTTCTTCTATTTAGGACTAGTTGTGGAGGATCGAGTTGATTTCTACTTCTTGTATTAACTGGTAATACCTCTTGATCCTCTTCGTCTGGAAGAATGAAGTCCCACATTCCCTGTACTTCTACATCTTCATCTTCATCAGTAGGTTCTTCATTAGAAACTTCCTCTTCTTCTTCTTCTGATTCTGCATTTGTTATAGCATTGGGCAGCTTTGAATTGGTTGAAGGATTTTTTCTATAAGGCTTATAGGGTTTTTAGAAGAAGTCTCTGCTACTTGTTTCTTAATGTCAACCATTTCATTAGACATGGTCTTTGAGACTTTCTGTAATCCTTCTAAATCAAATGGGTCTTTTGATTGTTTTTTCTTAGCATCATCTCTAAAAGTAACCTTCTTAGATTTTCTTTCATCGACAACATTTTTCTTTTCTAAAGCTAAGATATGTTTCTCTACCGCTATTACTTCTTTCATGTTTTTCGCTAATGTTGCCTTGGTAGCCTTGTCAACAAAGATAGCTATGTTTGATGGTAAAGTAGATATGTACGATTCACTTCTAACTTCTTCGCTAGGCTTGGAAGCGGTCGGAATTTTATTCAAAAGCTTATTGAAATGCGAGTTAAAATCTTTGATAGGTTCTCTCGATTCAGTCGTTAGATTCGATAGATCATTGATCAGTGTTGCTGTAGATCTATCATCGCCGAACTTAGTCAAGAATTGCTCTTGGAAAATGTCCTAACTAATGATGGATCCTGATGGTAATGAAAAATACCAAGATTCGGCAGCTCCTTGTAGAGTATAAGGGAAAATCCAAACAACAACATCTTCATTAGTAACACCATTTAAATTTATGGATAACATAAAGTTGTTTATGTGTTCTTTTGCTAGCATGCCTACGTCAGGATTAAACTTAGGCAGTCATTTTTCAGGATGGGCCGGTAATTGGCTTAAGGGTTTAGGCATTAAGACTGCCCCTGGGTTATTCCATGGGGTTTGGGCCATCGTTGAACTACTAACAGAGGAAAGCGTGGACGAGGTCGCTTATGGAAGGGATGAGGATGTTAAAGTTCCAGTACTCTGATGGACAACAATTTGAAGTGGAGGGGTAGATGGTTGACTTTGTAATGGAGAAGTTGGAATGGATGTTGATGATGAAAGAGTCTCACTATCAAACCCTTGAGGTGATTTCCTTGCTATTTTCCTTATAGGTAGAGGTAATTCGGTTGGTTCAATACCAAACTTTGCACTCTGCAATTTGGTTAAGGGATGAGAAGGATTGTATTGCGAAGTCACACTACCTTAAGATATTTCAGACTTTTGTGGTGATATGGAAAATCCTTGAAGTTTATGAATCAAAGATTCAACTTCAAGATGTTCAATAATAGATTCCTCTGAAATGTTTGGGTTTGTGGCAGTGGTTGTTGTTTTCTTAACTTCTCGCTTAGGATTTAAAGATTTGGAATGCGATGGAGAAGTCGGGGGAGATGTTGAGGGCGATTCATGGTATTTAGATTTGGATTTACTAGCCATTCATAGTTCGGGGCCCTCCTTTTAGCACCAAATATGTTGAAGCCCCCAAAATCGGGTCTACAACAAGGGGGATACCCACCCGGTTTGGACCTTGAAAGCAGCTCCTTTTTCGTTTGGGATGGTGGGTTTGACTGGGGATAATGGGACCAATTTCCCAATTTGTGTGTGTTGATAAGAATTTGATATTTCCGTTTTCTAAAGATTTCTAAGTAAAATGCTTTTAATCTAAGTCTAATTTAAAAATGTAGTTGTATTCTAATGAACAAAAATATTTAAGTCTAAAACTAACCTCGCATTCAACTTTTCATTTATGCAATCTAAAATAATTTCGAACGGCAATTGGTAATAAAGATCATTCAATCGCTACAAGAAAAGAATTCGATAAAAATGAATTGTTTCATATAAAAAGTTAGCTGAAACAATTGTGAAAAACATATCGCATAATAAGTCATTCATATATTGAGCATAAATAGAATAGTCATCACCGTACAAAAGTGCCAAATGATAACTCAAACATTTAAGCTTTCATATATAAATAACTAAGCATAAAATATTACTTAGACACATAAGCAGAAATCGTTAAGATATAAAAGTACCATTGATAACAAGTCCTACTCATGAGCTTCAGCAATATAGATTTATCTCTTCCTAGTTCAACATCTACTAAGAGTACAAAAGTGCATTTCAGTAGCAGACATTAAACACACATATCAATAAATCTTGTTCCATTCATTCATCAAAACCTCCTCTAAGGGTGCAGAAGTGCATGTTCTGAGGAAATGTTTTTGACAAATTTCAGGACCCTTCTCTAAATGCATGAGAGGAGTTGAAATATTACTTCCTAAATACTAAAAATAGTTTATTACAAAAATATAGGAAGAGGTTTAAATGACCATCCTCATCTACGGAAAAAATAAATCAAAACTAAAACTAAAACTGAATCTGGAAATAACTATCTATGTATCTGTTCTCTGTGGTCGCAAGCATTCAACGTTGGCTTGAGGAGGGTCGGTTGGCTGACCTACGATTTTAGTTATCCTGCAAAAACATAATCAGCAAGTGCTGGCGCTATCTTCTCGACAGAGTTCGTAAGGCATTTGAGAGTCATGCATTGACTGTGTGGTTTAACCAAGTATTGCCAGTAAGTTTCCCAATTCAACTTGGTTAACTTCTTGATGGAATCTGCCCTTTCCTCAGTCTTTTGTCTCCAGCTTGTCTACAGTTGTTGTTCTTTTGGGAGAAAGCCCGGTGCAGTCTCTGATATGAGGTTTGCTCTGTGCAGGTTTTCATTGACAGAATCAATGATGTTGTTTTGCACTGTAGTTGCTTCTTCTGCTGCTTGTTCCATGCAGAATTTTCTAGAATTTTTCCTACAAATCAGCTAGCTCTGATACCATGTATAATTTTCTCTACAAACTAGCTAGCTCACTGATATCATGTAGAAATTCCACCTGCAGATCCAACTGATATATGCAATGTACTAGGGCATAATACTAGATCTCCATCTACCATAAACTTAGCGGAAGCTTAATCAAACATGAGCAACATCAAGCATGAACACATATTACTGATAAGAAGGAATCAATCACACATAACACAGAATATATCACTGGGGAAAACACCAGCATAAAACCCCAACTCTGTATTATCAATCAAGTGGAGATCCTCAATGACATACAAAAAGAATCAGCTCAAAAGCTATCCTGCTCTCTCTGTATTCAAAAGATCCTCATGATCTTCAATAAAAAGATGAAAATCATGGACTACTTAGGCCTCAATATATAGGCCACAAGTCCTCCAATCTCCTATAATAGATCCTTCTCCATGCAAGGAATACCTACTAGAAATATCCAAGCATATGATAGTGCACTGTCCCACATCTGATCTCAATTAGGTCTCTGATAGAACTGACATGCAATAGTTATCCATGAGTGAATCCTCAGTTATCTAAAATAATAGTTTTCACATGCATGCAAGCATTAACAAACTATATTTTATTATTTTAATAACTTGTTAAAATAATCTAACTGGACTTGACTAGTTAGAACTAAGTCAACTGATTCTCTCATTATAGAACTCATACTTATCCCTCTCTAAATTCCTCAATCAGTGGGACAACTCATGTGCATGCTCACAAAGACTTCAAATTCGAATTTCCTTAACTAATTAACTCAACTGAATTAATTAATTAATATTTCCAACTGCTGTTAGGACCAAAATTAATTTTACTTCCTATAGATAGACTAGAGACTGCTATAAATAGGAAGGGACCCACAAATGCTATTTTTAGAACTTTCTATTTTTAGTAGTTTCACCTCTCACCCAATGTGGCCAATGACCTCACTGGCCAAACTACTATTTTTAGACATGCTATTTTTAGCAGGTCTATTTTTAGCACATTCTAAATTTAGCATTTCTTGTTGCACATTTTTTAACATTTCGCCTTTAGCCTTTAGTGCTTTTCCCCATGGTTTTTTGGCTTACGTGCGACCGAGCTCTTGGGGGGTTTCCTTCTCGAGGGGTTTTGCCCAGCTAAGCGCTAATCGCGCATCGGAAACTGCTTCCTTTTTCCGATCCGGGCTTCCCAGGTGCTATTTTTTGCCTCCTACTTGATTTTGATGGGCCTTGGTCAGTGTTGTTTGCCCTTTTTCAATGGTTTTTTTTTTTTTTACCGACCAATTCTTGGTACACTCCGCCAAATCTTTGTTTTCTTTGGTAAACTTCTCCACGAACTTCTTGTTGTAGGTTACCTGCGGCTCTGGTAGATGATACATAAGCCTTAAATCTTGTGCAGTGAATGACCCAATGAGGTCTTGGCCTCGAGACTTGAATTGTCTGTCTATTATATCGACATTGTCTAGTACCCACTTGACCATGTCTGTGTATGGAAGAATCTTCGGCCTTGCCGCTATTCGGTGTAAGAACGAACATGCAAGTTCAGTGATTTATGTTTCAGACGACCCGCGTGAGTCTGTTGTTGCTTTAAGCTTCATAACTCTCGGCTTTTCTTCTTCGAGGAGACTGTACATGCCTTCCCAAATAGTTATGCCGGCATCCTTGTTATAGGTGGTGTCTGTGTACAAGGGCGTCATATCTTTGTCCTCTGAAACTGGAGCCTTTCCCTTATTTCCCATTACATTCTGCACACTACTGCGTATATTACTATGCTTGCTGCTCCTGCAAATTTACAAGTAAGGAAAGAGATAAAGTGACAGAAAGCTTTTTAATTCTGAAAATCATATCAAATATACCACCCTACGTGAAATAACCTTTCGATCAGTTTTAAGTCTTATCTCATAAATGACCATTAACTAGCCATTAAATTGACATTAATGCCCATAACTTGTTATCGAATTACGACAAAAACTTTTATTGAACGATGAGCCCTGCAAATATGCGATAAAGTGATTTTGCAATTTACTTCGCAATATCGCAGATCGCAATATCGCTACCCTATTTCGTTAACAATCATTTATCACCTTGAGTGTCCGCGAGATGCGATTTGCGAGATATCTTATCGCATATCACTAGATCGAGATATTTTTCCTTAGGTGATACTTGCGGCATATGAAAGCTGCGATGTGTGATGAGTCTTTAAGGCACGCGATCTCGCATTGCGTTTTCGCAATTCCGAAAGCTTATTTATATGATGTTCCCCATTACCCTTTGCGATGCAATGTTTTATTATTTAAGAGAACGATCTTATTTGGAACTTATCATAAAACTTAGGTTTTTGGGGTTTTGCGGGTATTTTCCTAAGTTTATGATAGCATGTTTTATTCAAAGGGAAACATAAGTGCTAGTTTTTTTATTTTTTAGAAGGATCCCCATTTATTTAGCTTTATTACTAAAACTAAATAAAATGGGGGTTGTTGCTGGCCACAACACAACCTTTAATTAGGTGTGGATGGTAGCGCTAAGAACCCAGGCTAAAACTGTGGGAGTTGAGAGGATAGAGTCACCAAAAGTAACATTCATGACCATTCATTTCTTGCTGGCATTCCCAAAGTTTACGTTAAGTATGCGCATGGCAGTTATATATATTAAAAATGTAGTTAAAAACCGCAGCTGTTAAACAACGGGAGTGGGAGTGGAGGTATGGGCAACATGGTAAGTGGTAATACCACTCTAACACTCAGGCCCTAGCGCTAAGAGCAATGTTCAAAGCGTATTATGGTGGTTGATGGAATTCAAGGTATGGTATAATGTTCAACTCTCGACCAACTCATTCAACAATAAATATTTGACAAAGATGTCAGTCTAGAACAGACGTACAGGACTGCCATGTATAGAAAGGCCACAGAAAACAAGCTCACATAAACAAGTGGCTCATACTTGAGCACGACAAGAGATCGCCCGCTCTGATACCATGTTAAAGTCACATGGAATGTAAACAACGAAGGTGGATGATAAGCATTGAATGCATTATTATTGACATGATATACATTTATAGTACATTTGTGTGACCGTTGGATTCCATATCCCTAGGTCTCTTGGACTCGGTGGCTGTTCACATTCCACACCAACCCATAGAGAATTAGGTGTCCAACAGTTTTTTTGGCTGCAAAATGTCCTCCATAGGGCCCATCATGGCAGGCTTCTATAATGTCATATACTTCATCTTCCCTTACACACCTTCTCAGCACTTGGTCATGACCCATTTTGAAAAATCATCCTTTAATCCATGTATAAGAGGCACTTTCCATTATGATTTTTCATCTCTCCCTATAGGACAAATGAGGGGGGAATTTTATTGTAGGCAAAAGTTTTGCTATGTTAGAAATCTAGGGAGTGTGTGCTAACATTAGAAAGAGGTGCTCATCAGGGAAGTGATCATCCACCACACCTTCATCTGCAGGAAGTGTTAGCATGGGCAAAAAACTACAACAACATTCTCCTTTCGAGGTTTAGCAATGATTGTTTGGTCAAAATGTTGCAACAACAATAGCCATCTAATAATTTTAGCATTAACATCATGCTTTTTCATCATATACTTAATGGCAACATGGTCAATATGTACAAAGAATTGGTAACCAATGATATAGTGCTTAAATCTTTTTAGAGCATGAGCCATAACAAGAAACTTCTTTTTAGTCACAATGTAATTTAATTCAACACTAAAAATGTTTTAGCTAATGATTTAGATTGCACGAGTGATATTATCTATTTGTTACCCAAGTACTACACCTATAGTTTTTTTGAGGCATCAATGTGAATATGGAAAGGTAGAGTCTAGTTGGGTCCTTGTAGAATAGGTAAAGATGCAAGCTTTTCCTTAATGCTTTCAAAGTCTTCTTGACATTTGATTGGCCAACACAAGTTTGAGTCTTTGGTTAGTAGAGAAAACAAAGGGGAAGCAATTTTGCTAAAATCCTTGATGAACCTTTTGAAGTACCCCACGACATTCTTTTGTTTCGAAGGGATTAGGAGATGGTTGATGATGTTTGCCTTGTTGGGGTATACCTCAATTTCCCTGGAGGATAAGTAGTTTCCCAAGACAACCTCCTTACGCATAAAAAAGTGAAAATTTTCATGATTCAATAATAGATTCATCTCTTCACACCTCTGAAGTACTCTAGTAATATTGGTGAGAGCTTCTTGAAAAGTGTTTCCTTAGGGTGTAAATTCATCCACATAGATCTCTACTATATCATGAGCAAGATCATAAAATATACTAAGTAACTCCATTTGGAATATGGTTGGGGTATTGCATAGGCCAAAGGGAAAAACTTTGTAAGAAAATTTCCACAAAGGGCAAGTGAAAGTGGTCTTATCATGGTATTTTGAACTAAGTTGAAATGGTCCTATCCATTAAGCCCATCGACAAATGAGAAGATTTTCTTCCCTACCAAAAAATCCAAAACTTGATTAATGAAAGGTAAGGGGAAGTGATCATTTCCATTGGATTTGTTTAACTATCAATAGACCACACATATTCTCCACTTGACATGTTTCTTGGGAACAATAGCTAAAGGATACACCCACTCACTATCAAAAATAGGATAAATGAACCCAATGTCCAAGAGTTCCTATAGTTCTTATATAGTAATGTCCTTTAATGCAGGGTTCATCCTTTTGTGGGGTCAAAAAATGGGCTTATGAATTTATTTAATGTAAATGTGATGGGTGTAGATGGATGGATGAATCCCCTTCATCCCCTTATAATCCCATACAAAAACATCAATTTGCTTCCCCAAAATACTGACCAGTTCTTATTCTTAATTAACAGTAAGAGAGGTGCTAATTTTTAGTAGTTTGGAGGGGCATAACTCAATTGTTTTAGTGTCCTATGTGTCATATCCAATAGTTAATAGTTATATACACTCATTGTCCTTTGAACTACAAGGTTTCCTATAGGTTGATCATGATTTAGGCCATTAATTTTCATAATAATAGGGTATTGATTTTGCAGAAATTATCAATGAAATCATCTTCATCAACTTGTCTACTACTAAGGGTTTTCTCAATGGTACAAATAATATATGATGATGAGACGTTGGAATTGTATTCTTCTTCATCTTCCCCCCAGAGAAGAAAATATCCCTCAGATAGAGCTTGAGGAGGAGGTTATAATACAAGTTGCTTATGGGATTTCCCGTTAATGATAGTCATATTACCAACCTTACAACAAATATAAGCATCTATTGTAGCTAACCAAAATCGATGGATATCCATTCAACTTGGTATTTGGTTGTAAAACTAGGAAATCAATGGGTACTCCCAAGAGTCCATGGAAACCATGACATCTTCTATTATACCATATGGCTTGATTATAGATCTATTAACTAATTGGAACACAATAGAGGTTTCTCTTACGAAGTCTTGAAGGTCAATTTTGATCATGGTTTCCTTGGTCATGACGTTGATAGTAACTCCTACATCAATCAAGGTGTTTGGGATTGTTATTTTATTGATATACGTTTCTATAATCGGGCCGCTAGGATCTAAGTGCTTAGGAACAATCATCCTCACATCAAACCTCAGCTAATTGTCCTATGAGATTGATTGTGGTGGCATACCTTCTTCTTTTTCTAGGCCTTTTGAGACATTCTTATTTGATATTACCATATATATATATGGTAACATCTTTGATGACATGTGACAATTCTATCTCAACACAAATTATTCAGTTCCCATAGGAGTTCAACTTCTCTAGGAGTATATATCCTTTTAATGGTCAAACTCTCAATGAAAGGAGGAATTTGTTGAGGTACAAGGTTATCTTTTTCATTTTTGGAATCTTATTTTGGGGAAGGTTGAGGATATTCTCATAGGAACTTCCCTAATTTGGGGATTATCTCTTGAACTTCCTAGGAATAAGTTTGGTAAGTAATCTCACTATTATAAATATGTAGAAATAACTCGAAATTTGCAACTACTAATGAAATCAAACTGAAATCAAAAGACACAAATTTCTTCTACTAAATTGTGTGAAAGGAAAACTTACAATAGAAACACATGAAATCATTCAATCTCAAGGAACACAAATTTGATTGGGAAACCCAACTAGGAAAAACCCCTCCTTTGTTTGTATTACATCAAATGAGAAAAATGATCTATTGCAATGAAAACTTCAATATTTGAAGCTCAATCTGCACTGCAATACCTCCTAAGTATGCTCTAGAAAATACTTAGCCCACACTCGCTTTGCCTGCACTCAGTCTTCTTGCACTCACTTTGCCTACACTCATTCTGCCTGCACTCGTGCTGGCTATGTCCTCGTGCAATTATGAGGAAATTAGCTCATTTGCAACATGCAAACTCTGTACACTCAACAATATACAACAATAAATACAATTATGCCTTTTCCCTCTACTCAACTAAGCAATTTGAATTGCATGCATGACTAGGGTAGTAAATTGACTAGTTAACTGAGAGATCAGTGAGTTAACAACAATTACAATTACTCAACTGAACTCATAATGGCACTATTATAGACTAGAGCTCATATAACTGAGTTTCATTAAATATAACTCCACTAAATTGCTAGACCTTAGCAATCAACTCAAGCACAACTCTACTTCTTTCCCACAAATTGACTGAATTGGCCATGTCACTCCTGTTAACTACGTGACAACTCATCCTGTTGAAGTGGAAATTCAAATTTCTCCATTTGACTAAGGAATAAGTCAAATTAACCCTTTTCTTGCTAGAATTTAACACTCCCTCTTAGCAAGAAAAGGATTCTTGGAAGGACTTTGTCGACCTGGGTCTGTCTTCAACTCTACCAAGTTCTATGCTACTTTAGTTGCTCCCTTTGAACTAGAAGACTTTTCTACTTTCTTCTACGGAACCTGTTTTGAAGACCCATTCTTTCCCATCATGCTCTACTTCTTGAAGCTAGGAGACTCAACTCTCTTATGAGCTTCCTTAGCGAAATCCTCTGTCCACTTGGCTTAAACTTTCCTTATACTGGAAGTTTTTGACTAAGTGGCCACCTCCACTTGCCCTGGGATATGATCCTCATCATCATCATGTTGGCCAACCCAACTACCAACTGGCTTATATTGGAACTGAAAATCTAGTTGATGCTCCATATTGAGAGCTTATCCCACTCTCGGTCAACCACTACATCTCTTCTCTGAGAACTCTTTACCTTTATACTTAAGGCTACACATGCACCAACCTCAAATTTGTAGAGGTTCTCAATTCTAACGCCAATCTGCTTGACTTGTCCTAAAGCAACATGCTTTAGATAAGCCTTCCTTCTACTGAACACCGCATCATAGCCATTGCCTTCAAGTACAACTACATAAACTAGATTTTTCTTTAGAAGAAGCACATACATTACATTATTTAGGTGAAGATGGGAGTCTGACTCTCTCTCAGAGGTGACAATGACAATCCCTTATGTACTGTATCTCCCATCATCTCCAAGCTCTATGGGTAGTTGTAGGTCCTTCTTCTCTAGGCTGCTGAAGAACTCCTTATTTCTTGTCATATGAAATGAAGCACCAGAGTATATGTACCACAAACTCCCTCTTACTGTGCTTTCCATGCAAGCTATAAGGGTGAAATCCAACTCGAATTGTGATGTGTGATCAAAGTGGCTCCAAAGACGCTCAAAAGTCAAAGAGGTCATCTAGAGCCACTTTGATCAATATTGTGGACCAGGTCGTAATGCTTGTCGCCCCGATTCTAATGGTGTGAATGGCACTTAAAATTGAGTTCGTATGCTCAAGCTATAGCTGGTCAAAGATCTGGTCAAACTTGGCCAAGTGGCAGTCCTAATGAGGCAACAATTTGGCCGAGTCTCGATGCACGGATTCTGACCATCGAAATGGGAAAATTTGTTGCCTACTTAATTTCGCTATTGACCTTTAAAAAATTGGTCAAAATTTTTGACTATTTGTTATTAAAAAAAAAACAAAAAAATATATAAAAATAGGGGGGTGGCGGGCTACCACCCTCGCCACCCCATGAGACCACATATCATATTATATGTTATTACTAAAAAAGGGTTGGGGCTCGCCACTGACCCGAGACCTTGCCCACGGCCCACGACCAACCACAATACACCATATATAATGTAATGACATACGTTGCCAATATGACGGAACCATTGTGCCAAGTGTTTACATCGTATGGGACCAGTGAGGTTCGAGCCCAGCCCACGTGGCTTGCCAACGGGCGGTCCCGCAGAACAAAACAAACGGTGGAACACATTATATGTAACTGCCTGAACGCATATACATAACCATCACTCCAAAATAATACACCAATGCAAACTGTTGCCATTAACCATCAAACGCCACCATTAATTAACAAACGTGGCAACAAGAATTTCCATTGTGGGGATTCGACCGCGGATCTCCTGCCACCCAACAACCTACTAGTGGTGGGCCAACCATTAGGGCAATGACTTATCACTTGTAAACTTCACCACAAACGTTATATTAAACCTCGATTTTTCCATTCGCCTAGTGGAGGAGCAAAAGACATAGGTGGAACCAGGAGTGGAGGAGGCTGGAACCATGTGGCATAGATTTCGTGGCAGAGGAATATTCTCATAGATTCTTTTTGATGCTTGGAGGAATTTGAAAGATTTTTTTGGGGGGTGATTTTTTGCAGTGACGGAAATATGTCGACTTTATACTCAAGAGAACCATAATTTCATAGGGAATGTGATGGTGTGGTCCATTTTTCCATTTGAGCAGCAAAAATACAGGTGTCGAGCAATAAGGAATCTTTACAAAATCTTATGGAATCTAAAAGATTCCCTTAGAGGCTAATTTTTGATAGAGGCAGAATGATGCCAAATTTATAGTCATTTTTCACAGAATTTCACAGGGAGCATATCGCTTAGAATTTTCATCTGAGCAATGGGTTTTTTGGCCATCTTCAGGAAGGAACCTTTGGGGGAATATTCAAGATTCTCAAGGGTCCATATTTTTATGGTGTCAGAAAGGGGCAAAGTTTATAGTCATTTGACACGATTTCACACCACGAGTTCAGCAGTGTAGTCCATTTCTTTAGCCGAGCCTTGCATTTTTTGGCCATCCTCGAAAGTGGAGGTAAATGATGCAATTATGCCATGTCTTTCTTCTGATTTGCTGAGATGATGTTTGGTTGATGAGATCCGTGATTACCATTATGTTGAGGGATACTTGTATGCCATGTCATGTGAGATTTTATTAGCTGGTCATGTTGAATGAGTGCCCATTTGAGTGAGATTTCCTATAGGAGGACATCTCATGGAAAGACATGCCACTCTTTGCAATGGATTTTTCGGCCATCTTTAGGAAGGAATCTTTGGGGGAATCTTCGAGATTCTCAAGGGTCCATATTTTTATGGTGTTAGAAAGGGGCAAGGTTTATAGTCATTTGACACGATTTCACACCACGAGTTCAGTGGTGCAGTCCATTTCCTTAGTTGAGCTTTTCATTTTCCATCCATCCTCGAAAGTGGAGGTAAATGATGCAGTTATGCCATGTCTTTCTTCTGATTTGCTGAGATGATGTTTGGTTGATGAGATGTTGAGGGATACTTGTGTGCCATGTCACGTGAGATTTTATTAGCTTGTCATGCTGAACGAGTGCCCATTTGAGTGAGAGTTCCTATAAGAGGACGTCTCATGGAGAGACATGCCACTCGTGTTGAGGGATTTTTCCCATATGAGTGAGATTTCTTGAGAACTTTTCGTGGAGAGACAAGCCACTCTGGTTGAGGGAATTTATCCTTGTAATGATAAACAATGTACTATGTACCCATCATAATATTGCAACATTTAATGAAGCAGCCTCCCCACTATTCACACTGAGCCTGGAGACGTAACCCACATTGGGTGAACTCCGTTATCAATGTGTGTGTGCGCTTTTGATTTGATGGTCGTCATTATGTTTCATCTTCTTTGCAATATGCACATGTGGCTTTCCATACTCTTTCATAAACAATTATGCTAACATCACAAGAGTAAAAGATCTTGGTTAATTCTGGTAGCTGAAGAGATTCAGAACAAGTTTGGTATCATAGAATTATTTTCGCTGATGAGAATTCCGAGTGTGAATGATTGAATGTGCAACAAGAAGAGAAATGGAGAACAATAAAGATATCTGTGAGGACCTCCTCAATATGGCATGGATGGTGGACATAATGTATGAATATTATAAGAAGAAAATGGAAAGAGAGGAATGAGAGAAAGAAAGTGCAGAGGACGATGCTCCATCTACCCCATTGAGTGTACATTCATCTTATTCATTATCTTCTCATCATTCAGATGAGGAGATAAATTAGGGCCTTCAACTAGAGAATGCTGAATTGAGGAGACCCATATGAGAAGAGAAAGAGGAGAAGTAGAGATTGTAGCTTTAGCTATGAGCCACAGAAGAGGCCTTCAAAAAGTTAAAGTGCAACGAAGCCATAATAACCTACTGCATAATCAACTACTGAGGTAAACATTGTTGATCGTTCTTCAATTTCATTTTTTACATGAAACTATTTCTTTTGGAAACATGGAGGTACCCATTTCAAGAACTAGCATGAGACTCCTTACTAAGATGGTGTATAAGGGAGGAGGACTTGGTGTTAATGGCCAAGGAATGGCTCAGATATTGGAGGTTGTCCAAAAGACCTCGATTATCAGGTTTGGGATACACTAAAGGAGACTGCTCAAAGGCATTAACAAATTCCAAGACATTGTCGAAGCTATCGGAGAAAGAGGATGATTGGAACAAATCAAAATCCTCCCATGACAATGCACATTGCAGAGGAAGAGCTAGGGTAAGCTCTCATCACCAGGATCGCACCAGAGACAATTATTACTCTAGTTCTGGATCCAATAAACATCATGATCGTCATCATTATCATCCGTACAGGAGGAATGATAGGGGATACTTTCCGGATGAGTTCAAGAAGGCAAATCCACCTACCTTTGATGGAGAGATGAACAAATCACAAGATGTAGAGGCTTGGTTGCTTGGCATGAGGAAATTCTTTAGATGACATGATTACTTAGAAAACATGAAAGCAAGGATAACCCTTCTCAGTCTCAAAGGTAAAACGAATATTTGATGGGAAGACATGAAGAATATTAAGGACATACACGAGGATGATTTGAATTGGCATGTGTTTGAAAGGCTCTTCAAGAAGAAGTACTTGTATGAGAGGTATTATGATGACAAATCTAAGGAGTTTTATGAGTTTCAAATGGGTTCTATGACATATAAGGAGTATACTAGCAGATTTTTGGAGCTATTAAGATATGTGCCTTACATCAGAGAGGAGAAGGCAAAGGGTTAGAGATTCATAAGTGGATTTCCAGTTGCATACAAAGACCAGATAAAGTTCGATGAGCCTATATCATGGGAGAAAGGCATCCAAAAGTTCAAGCATTTTTATGAGCAATTGAAGTGCAAAGTTGATCCAAAACATGACTTGAAGAGAAACGAAAAAGATAAAGGAAAATGGCCACCAAAGTGAGGAAGACCTCAAGATGAAAGTGAGATATAATGTAGTTCCTTGCAAGAGATCCAATACAACTGAGAAGGGACATGGAGAGTAGCAGGCTAGAGTTGGTGGTAGGGAACCATTGCATTGTTGGATATGCGGTAAAGATCATCATAAGAGGGATTGTCCACAATATCAGAGTGCTGGTAGACCTCAGTTCTACAGTGCTTAGGAGGCACATACAATTGGTGATGTTGGTCATAACATTCCTCAGATTTATGCAGTTGTGGACAATAGGTAGGCGGATCATCAGGCATCAATCATTGGGATGGATGGTAAGCTTTGTGATCATGCTGTTTCTATTTTGATTGATCCCGGATCTAACTATAGTTATATTAATCCTGACCTGGTGGATAAGTGTGGTTTGATAAAAGAAGTGCATGCAGAAGCTTGGTTGGTACAATTGGCTACAGGTACACAGAAGCAAGTTCACTATTGGGTAAGAGCTTGTGCATTTTAGTTAAATGGTATGCCTACAACAACACATTTGAATGTATTGTCATTGGGATTGTATATTATGCTTTTGCATATGGATTGGCTATACCTTCACAGAACCGAAGTGGATTGCTTTGAAAAGGCCATTGAGTGTGGGGATGATAGTGGGAAAAAGAGGACCTTGCAGGGAAAGAAGGATCCTACATCAGTGAGGATGGTTACCGCTATGTAGGCTAGGCATAGTTGCAGAAAAGGTTGTGTGATGTTTGCTATACACATTTCTAGTGACAAGGGTAAGGAGGTTGAGCATGCAGAGGTGTTAAGCAGGTGCCCAGTTTTGCAACAATTTAAGGATGTACTCCCTAAGGATATTACAGAGTTTCCACCCCATGGGAGGTAGACTTTTCTATTGAGTTAGTGCCAAGGGCAAATTCAACATCGAAAGAACTTTATAGGATGAGCACACCTGAGTTGGTAGAGTTGAATTTGCAGCTAAAGGAAATGCTGGACAAAGGATACATTAGACCCAGTGTATCACCTTGGGGCCTACCAATGTTGTTCGTAAAGAAGAAATATGGTACTCTCATATTGTGATTTGATTACAGACAACTGAATAAGGTAACAATCAAGAACAGGTACCCTTTGTCGAGGATTGATTATTTGTTTGATCAACTAAAGGGCGCAATAATGTTCTGTAAGATCGACTTGAGATTGGGATACCATCAGGTATGCATCAAGGAAGAGGATATCTTCAAGATTGCATTCAGGACCAGCTATGGGCATTATGAGTTTGTTGTTGTTCCATTTGACTACTGCTCCAACCATATTCATGTGTTTGATGAATAGTGTGTTGCATCCTTATTTGGACAAGTTTGTTATTATATTCGTTGATGACATACTAGTATATTCTAAGAATGAGGAAGAACATGCTGAACATTTAGCAGCAACATTGAGATTGATAAGAGAGCATCAATTGTATGCTAAGCTTAACAAGTGCTGCTTCTTTGAGACTGAGGTACACTACTTGGGACATGTTGTATCAAAGGAAGGCATAGCAGTAGATCCAGAAAAGATAAGGGCCATCATGGAATGGGAAGCTCCTAAAAATGTAGATGAGGTGAGATCATTCATGGGATTGGTAGGTTACTACAAGAGGTTCATCAGGAACTTCTCACGCATTTCATATCCTATCATATCATTGCAGCGGAATGGTAAGAAGTTTGAATGGACGACATAATGTGAAGATAGTTTTGAGCAGCTTAAGTAGCTGTTGACACATGCACCAGTGCTAAATATTGCAGATCCAGAAAATAAGTTTGTAGTGTGCACATATGCTTACAAGAGGGGACTTGGTGGAGTTCTCATGCAAGAAGGACAAGTAGCATGCTATGAGTCACGAAAACTGAATGAGCATGAGCATAACTATTGAACACATGATCTTGAGCTAGCAGCGATTATACATGCGTTGAAGGTGTGGAGACATTATCTTCTAGGTAGGAGGTTTACATTTATGAGCGATCACAGTGGGTTGAGGTATTTGTTTTACCAACCAAATATATATGCTAGGAAAGCTAGATGGTTGGCTACCCTTAGTGAGTTCGACTTCGAGATCAGATACATGAAAGGAGAGGAGAACCGGGTTGCAGACGCACTTAGCAGGAAGGTACATGTAAATCATATAGCAGCTATAAGCTCCTATGGGATAGAGTTACTTATGATCTTGCAGGCAAGACAATAGGATGATAAATACATGGAGATCATGCACATGTTACAATAGAGTACATGCACAGGTACATGTACAGGTATAGGTAGAGGTACATGTACATATACATGTATAGCTATAGGGATCAGGATGCAGACTATTGTCTCACGACAAATGGCTTGGTGAGGTTTCAGGACAGGATCTATGTGCCAAATTACAGTGAGCTCAAGAAGCTTATCTTGAGGGAGTTTCATGTGAAATCGTATTCGGGTCATCCAGGATATCAGAAGACATTGACAATAGTGAAGAAGTTTTACTATTGGATGAATCTGAAAAAGGAAGTGGTTGAGTTCGTGGCTAGATGTTTAGACTGTCAGTAGGTAAAGGTAGAATGCAAGAATCCAGGTGGTCTACTACAACCTACTACGATTCTGGAATGGAAATGGGAGGTCATTTCCATGGATTTCATTACAGGTCTTCCAAGGACAGTGAGGCAGCATGATTCTATTATGGTTGTGGTCGACATGTTGAGCAAGGTACCTCACTTCGTTCCAGTGAAGACTACATATTCAGCCAATGAGGTAGCACATGTGTTCATCAGAGAGATAGTAATATTGCACAGTGTTCCAAAGAAGATTGTGTCGGACAGGGATGTAAAATTCACTTCCAAGTTTTGGAAAGAGTTATTTGCATGCTTTGGTACAAAACTGGCCTTCGATACAACTTCTCATCCGCATATAGATGGTCATACAGAGAGGGCTAAGAGGATCTTGGAAGATATGTTGAGGATGTACGTGATGCACCAAAAGAGGAAATGGGAGGAGTATCTTCCACTGGTTGAGTTCACATACAGTAATGGTTATCAGGAGTCCTTGAGGATGATTCCTTTTGAGGCATTGTATGGATGAAGCTGTAACACTCCCATCAACTAGAGTGATCCAGTCAACAGGGTACTTATTGGACCAGACATTTTGACGGACATGGAGTAGGAAATGTAGATTATAAAGAAGAATCTAAAGGAAACATAGGTTAGTCAGAAGATTTATGTAGATCAGCACAAGGTGTTCAAAGAGTTTCAGGTTGGGGAGCATGTGTATTTGTGCATCAAGCCCAAGAAAATCTCTTTGAGGATCGGTTATGTGCAAAGTTGGCACCATGGTATTGTGGGCCTTTCGAGATCCTTGAGAGGATTGGACCAACGACATATTGACTTGCACTGCCTCCAACAGTGAAATTCCATGATGTTTTCCACATTTAATTGCTTAAGAAGTACATAAAGGATGTTGATCAGGTTATTGATTGGTCTGTATTGCAAGTGGAGCAAAAAGGAGAGTTTCAGTCAG
>APFE030744134.1:0-29424 GCA_000404065.3 Pinus taeda
CCCCAAATTCCTCATTTTCGCATAAACCCTAGTTTCTTGCTACAACTTGGCAATTTTCTATGGTTGGGCCTGTGTTTTACCTTTTTGGACCCCTTCCCCTCACTCAATTTCTGAAATTCCACCTTTCCCTACTTCCTATCATCCCTCCACACTTCCTAAAATTTCCTCAAGAATTTAGAAGCTCCCTATCCCCTTCATTCCGCTTCATTCCGGCAAATCCCTTGTCCCACACATCGGGATATGTTTCACTCAAATAATGTTTCTGAGCAATGGAAGATGAATTTGGAAAAACTGAGAGAGGTTTGTGTTGACAACAGAACAAGGAAGAAAAACCTCCTTCACTTTTTACACAGGTGTCATGGTTTTGAAGAAATGTCAAAAATACAATTGTCTCGGGAGAATTGATGCACCTTTGGAGCGACTTCCGGAAAATCAAGTTTTCTCCTAGCTCGGTTGGCCAAATGACTTGATTGATGATCCAAATGATAACTAGAGACAAGTAGCTTTCCAATGAGCTATCATGAGCTCAATTTGGAGTTGAAAAAGGTATCCAAAAGTTGACTGTAATAGCACTCTGCCTTTAGGCAGCCTCATTTGGTACATTTCGACCAGTGTTGGGAGATTTGATTTTTGACAGAGCAAATGAACTCCAAATAGAAAAATTCCAGTTGGATTGGAAGGTAGACACAAAGAACTTTCCAATGAGCTATCATGAGCTCAATTTGGGGTTGAGAAAGACATTCACAAATTGCCCGCAACAGCACTCTGCCTTGAGGCAGCCTCATCTGGCACAGTTTGACTAGTCTTGGGAGATTTGATTTTTGACAGGGCAAATAAACTCCAAATCAAAAAATTCCGGTGGGGTTGGAAAGTAGACAAGACAGGATTTCCAACAAGCTATCCTGCGCTCAATTTGGACATCGGGAAAGCCTCCAAAAGTCACCTGGAAACGAGCGCAATGCACAGGAGGAGGAGCGCGACGGTTTTATAAATATCTTCACTCCATATGGTCAGTTATACAAGTGGCAAAGGAAGGCAAAGGGTTACCCAAGCCATTTTTCATGTTTGTGGTGCTACACCTGTCGTTGATGGTTGGCTATCCACCTTCATTTGGTGACCCTTGGTCGTTCTATCTCTTCATAGCACATTCTATATATTGTATGCAAACCATTTGCAAAGCAAGTTGGTTGGTTGGCTTGTAACTTCTGGGAGACTGTGGGAAAGAAACTATGTTTCTGCATTGTATATTTTTACAGAGAATTAATGAAAGGCAGCAGCTCTGATTCATGAGATTCATGTGGTTGTGAGTGTAGCAAATGTGCCTCTTATGTTTCATATGTATCTTGTTATGTTTCATAGTTCATTTCATATTCATTTCTGGTGAAATTTTGTGAGTGAGATCAGGAAGAATTCAATTCTATTGCTCTACCTGTGAGAAAATTTCATGTGCAGTGTTTCATTCTTCTGTTGAAAAGGATTCATGTTGCCCATGCCCTTTTCACTTTCTTAATCAATCTCTCCATTTCTTTGTTATGTTCCATAGTTTCATTTCGTATCCATTTCTGGTGAGATTTTTCGAGTGAGATCAGGTAGAATTCAATTTTATTGCTCTACCTTTGGGAAAATTTCATGCACAGTGTTCATTCTTCTGTTGAAAAGGATTCATGTTGTCCATAACCTTTTCACCTTCTTAATCAATCTCTCCATTCCGCCACATTTTAAAACTAAAATTGCTATGCTTTCCGCCTACCTTGTCTCACGAAATAATCTGTGCCTTATGTTAAGTTCTCTGTTCAATAAGGTCCAGTGGTCCCATAACATCCCAGAAACACAGTCATTCACAAAATCATTCATTATTTTCATTTTCACTTACTAGCCTAAGATAAATAGTTCGTTTGAAAATCATATCAGTCCTTTCCATTCATCTATTCACTGAGTGTGACCCGGAGAGAGTCCTCTCCTGTTCTGGTAGGGCTAGCTACCAGACTGAGCATGGTTTGTGGTTACCCTGAATTTTGCCTTCCTTCAGCCTGAGGCGGATTTAGGTGCTAACAGGTCGAACCTTCGACAAGATGCTGGGAAGTACATTAGATCAAGAAGCTAAGCATATATACTTGTCTTCCTACTCCTATTTGGCCTTAGGAATCCATCTCCATCGATTACATGTTGGGTCTTCCTTCTACTAAGGATGGCAACGATTGTGTTTCCGTAGTTGTCGACAGATTCTCTAAGATGGCCATTCGTGCAATTTGCAAGAAGAGTATCATAATAGAAGTCAATGCTAAGATATTCTTTGAACGAGTGCGAGTATAGTTTGGGATCACACAGTCCATTATTTCAGATCGGGACAACAGGTTCTTAAGTACATTTTGTTCAAGCCTCTGGTCGATAGTAGATACCAAGCTCACTAAGTCCATGGCCTTCCACCCCCAAATTGATGGTCAAACAGAGGTCATCAACAAGATGATCGTGTACATTCTACCCATGTACAACTCGAAGCATCCATGCACATGGGATGAAAGCATCCTCTATGTCCAACATAGTTACAATAAATCTCTCCATAGCTCAACTGGTCACAGACCCTTTTAGGGGGGGTTGGGATTCCAACCACTATATCCCATTGATGTGGCCATACCATTTGTAGCTACTCAAGAAGATTTGGCTCATGTCCAGGCCGAAGCTAACAGGGATAATAGCTTCATTAAGCGCATTCATCACATCCGCTAGCAGGTCCATGACATATTGGATAGAATCAGTGCTAAGTACAAGGACCATCATGATCAACATCAGGGGTCACACAGCTTCCAGTTGAGCAACAATGTTTGGTTACATTTGTAGAAATAATGCCTTGTCGGGCCCCACCGCAAACTTCACCTACTCCGATATGTGTTGTACACCATCACCAACGTTATACGAGGCAATGCCTTTGAGCTCAAC
Source organism: Pinus taeda (assembly GCA_000404065.3). NCBI lineage: Eukaryota > Viridiplantae > Streptophyta > Pinopsida > Pinales > Pinaceae > Pinus > Pinus taeda. Next base: position 2,938 of record APFE030744134.1, read on the forward strand.
ATTCCACCGTTCCTTTCCCTACACCCAGTATTCAATGTGCACCGACTCTGACCATACTTTCCCCCATTATTGGACACATCTGACATTGTTGAGTAGCTGACACCAATAGAGATCAACCTAAGCTACATCAAATAGGCCACAACTGACATGATCATGGACACATAGATCAAGAAAAATTTCCAGCAAAGGATCGAGCTATATCGAGTTGTCAATGTAGGCCAACTCCATCACCAAGGAAAGTGGTTCACCAGGGACTAGGTTCAGCAAAAATTTCCTCACCTCATGGAGGCTTTGCACATAATAGGGACCATTGCTTCCTAAGGGGTGAGGACTAATCTAGGTGGATATTGGTGGATACCTGCCTATTCCACCTAGACCTCCAGTCGGTTTCATCTGTTTCCTTCATTATAACAACATTTATTATTTTTAACAATTTTCAGGTCTTCAAATTTTGCAGTTGTTTTGACACCCTAAATGGAATTTTTTTACATCTGCAACCCATTAATCCTATAGTACTCATAGATATCTTCCCAACAAGGTATCATACGTGCCGAATGGAGACCATAAGAGCAAGTTACGAGCTCGGGAAGTTGATTGCCCAACTAACCCCAATGGGGCCTACAAACTCTTGGCGTTCCATTTCCTAGGGTCGGAGTTTTCGTTCTTTAGGATATCACTTTGTTGTTTAGTAATAAAAAGGCCCTTGAGCCTCATTGTAACACAACTTAGAGGCATGTAGCCACTACATCTCTTCTCAGAGATAAGCTACCATCACCCGAGTTGGTTTATTTCCATTCTTCTTGTAAGCATCTTTCAGTTCTTTGATATCAATGAAATGAAGATTTATTTATGTTGCATCTTTGTGTTTATGTTCGTATTTGTATTATGTTACATTCTTGCATAATTTTTTTACTAATGGTATTAGAGTAGGCCACTTTTTCTCCATTTTTCTTTTCATATCCCCAACGATGTCAGGGTATAAGGAGTTAGGGCTTGAATTGGTTGAACCTTTGCAAAACTAGCCTCATAAACCCCAACGGGCTCCCATGGTAAAAAGAAAAGAAAGACGAGGGAGTAAGAGATCATTTCAAAATATTAAACAAGGAATCCCTCGAGCGACAGAGGAAAACGATGATGGATAACTTTCCCCGGATCCTTTAGCGGCTACCCACAGGCGACGCATCTTCATCCAGTGGCCACTCTAGAGGTGTCACTCCCTTTAAAGTACAAGTCAACTTTGACATTATCATATTTGAAGCCCAGATAGATGCAGATGTCATAGATAGATGGTTAAATTTGTTGAAAGGATATTTTTAAGTTCATGAATTTTCCAATCGGGAAAATATTACTTTTGCACTCCTCAAAGCCACGCCCTATGTCAAAAACTAGTGGGAAACCTACTAAAAACAAAAAGACAAGAGGGAACCTTCACTGTTTTCAGCCACACCCAGTTGTAATTATTTTTGAGACGTCATTAAGGAAAAATATTACCCTATCGAGAGTTATGAAGATAAATACATAAAGTGGACCATGCTACGACAGAGAAGGGACCAAGACGTGCCAGAGTTCACAAATATTTTTCATAACCTTCGCACGAAGTTGGGTATCAAGAATTCAGAGTGGCATTTGGTACTCAAGTACTGTGGTTGTCTACACAAGCACATCTAGGACGAGATGGAGTTCTTGGACATCTCCTCGCTTGGCACTGCGTATCGATACACTATCAAGATCGAGTAGAAATTTAAACAGAAAAAGGGAGACTTTGGATCTGTGAATCTGAAGCAAGGGAAAGGTGACCCAAAACCGCAGAAAAAAAGATAAATCCAAGGCGGTGCAACCCAAAACAACCTGTCAAAGCTGCAAACAAATAAAAACACCACGAAGATAAAGGACACAGGGAAATCATGTGAGTTCCATAAGAGCCCCACTCATAACACAACTGAGTGTCGAGCCAAGTAGTCATTGGCAGACGAGCTGAAGGATTTCAAATCAGATGCATGTTCCGACTATGAATTAGAACCCGACAAGGGGAATGACAAAGGGAAGCATATTATTGATGCAAAGTCCAGTGCCACCATTGTCACCACTAAGATCCAAAATATTGAGCCCGAAGATCAAGAGGAGGGGGAGTGGCTCTTCCACTCATAAATGTGGGTGAAGTGTTCTCCACTGCAGTTCATTATCGATAGCAGAAGCCAAAAGAATCTCATTTCAGCAGAGGTCATGAAACGGTTGGGCCTACCGACCACACCACATCTGTAGTCATACAGCATTGAGTGGCTTCACCAAGGACAAGATCTCCACGTCAACCAATAGTGTTGCCTTCCTTACAACATCAGGCCCTTCACAGATAAGGTATTGTGTGATTTTTCTTCTCTTGAAGTTTGTGATGTATTATTAGGCCAACTATACTTGTGGAAGCGTGATGTTGTGTATGAGTCTAGGCCTCACACTGTTATTGTTTCTTTGGGCAATAAGTTATACAGGTTATCGGAGGTAGCACCTCCTACCGCCATCTCTTTGATATTTATGAAGCAATGCAATAAGATCATTTCCCAGACTAAGAAATTGTCTTCCTTATGATTCACCCTCAGGGCAAGAAGAAGATTGTGGCCACATCCACAGCCTACAGACAACGCTCCTCCGCACGGCAACATCAGATGGACAAGGTCATGGAGGAGTACATGGAAATCTTCACCTCAACCACAATAGTACCCCTACACTATCAGGTCAAACATTCCATCGATCTAACTGTTGAAATATGTAACTAGGTTCGGTCTTCATAATGACATGTAATTGTGATTTTATGTATTTAATGAAAAGAGAAATATTTTTTATTATTTGTATTCTTAAAGCATGGGTTTCATGCTCGAGGGAAATTTAGTTTTAGGTCAAGCACCAATTGAGTGCTTCTAGGTTTGTCATAAAGTCAATTGAGTCATTGTCATGTATTGAAGTCCCATTTTGGGCATGTTACATATTTTAAAGAAAAATTTATTGAGTCAAAAGAGAGTCAAAAGACCCTCCAAGACCTTGTCATGGCACAATGATCAAGTTGGACTACATGAAGGGATAAGTTGGCCTCAAGATAACAATTCGTACCCCTCACAAGCCTATAAATAACAAGGAATTTGACCTCATTTGCACACTCATTCAAGAAAATTCAATCTCCTCAAGATAAAAAATAGAAAAGGACAAAGCAGAAGAAGAAGATCAAGATCCAAGTATGTAGGTCTCTCTCTCTCTCTTTTGTTAGGGTTTCTACTGTTTTTGGGCTAGACGAAATTCTGACATTGCATCAATGTTGTGAAGCTCCAAGGTCAAAGTTGTGAAGCTACAAGGTCAAAGTTGTCAAGCTACTTCTAGATTGAAGTTGTGAAGTTTCTAGGTTGAAGCTACTGAAGATGCATCAAGGTCGAAGCTATGAGGTTGCTAGGTTGAAGTTACATAAATTGTTGTTGGGGTCACAGTTGTTGGAGGTTAAAGTTTGTTGCTGGAAGTTGTGGAAGGAAAGTTCATCAAAAAGGAAGGATGATTTGGTCTTAGAGGGTCTTGGTCAAGGGTCATATGTCTTGGAATTCATCAATTGAAGTTCTATAAGAAGAGAAGAACTCTGGTGGGTTTCCTCTTAGTTGGAGAGGTTTTGCCCTTGGTTGATCGCATATATCTTATGTTTCATTGTCTCATTGTTCTTTATGATTTAGTATTTGTTTGATGATAGAGAACACTAATAATAATAAAGGAAATAAGAAGTTAATCAAGTAAGAGAAAATACCTACACTTGTTTCCCCCTAGATTTCTCAACATTGACCCTCGGTGCGATGCTACCCAACAAGCCAATCTATCGACGCTCTGTTCTAGAGAATGATGAAATCAAGAGGAAGATTCAAGAGTTGTTGCAAAAATTGCACATCATGCCAAGTTCGTCACATTGTGGGAGCTCGATCATGTTGTTGCAAAAGAAGGACGGGACTTGGAGACTTTGTCTTGACTATCGGGCGTTGAATAAGATCACTATCCGGAATAGGTATTCAATCCCACGGATTGATGACCTTCTAGACCAGCTCAAGGGGGCCAAATATTTCAGCAAGATTAACTTGAATTCCAGTTATCACTAAGTACTAATCGGACCCTCTGATGTGTAGAAGATTGCTTTCAAATCCAAGGAGGGCTTTTTCGAATTACTGGTCATGGCTTTCGGGTTGAAGAATACCCTGACATCCTTCATGAGGTTGATGGATGACATATTGCAGCACTTCACCAACTCATTCGTGGAAGTGTATTTGGACAGCATCTGTATCTTTAGCTAGAGTTGGGAAGAGCATCTCCACCATATTTGACAAGTCCTCCAAACCCTAGGACAACACAAATTGTGTGCCAATTTGCAGAAATGCACTTTTGGTATGACTCAGGTTAAATATGTGGGGTACATCATTGATGACTGGGGTGTGCATGTAGATCGAACCAAGATACAAGTTATTCGGAATTGACCAACCAAAACCACTCTAACAGAGCTTCATAAATTTCTGGGTGTTGCCAGTTTCTACTGCAAGTTCGTGTTGGGGTTCTCTCATATCACTTGGCCTTTATGTCAAGTCACCAAGGGTGGAGCGAAAGAAAAGTTCTTTTGGTCTGAATCCCAACTGAAGGAATTTTCTGGGTTGAAGCATCACCTTTTCTCTTCACCCGTGCTCACATTACCAAACATGCAACAACCATTTGAGATTGAAATATATGCCTCTAACTATGTTATTGTTGCAGTTCTTACTCAACAGCTACATCTAATGGCATATCACAGCGAGAAACTTTCAAACACAGTTTAGAAGTATCCCACCTATGACAAAGAGATGTATTTCATTATGCGGGCCTGCCGACAATGGAATCATTACATTATGGGGAAGGAAATGGTCATCCACATAGACCACGGGCCCCTGCAATTCATACAAACACAAGGAAAGTTGCAAAACAGTGGCCATCAGAAATGGTCCACAAACCTGCGACAGTTCCATTTGAACATCAAGTACAAGAGGGGCAACACCAATAATGTTGTAGATTGCCTCAGCCAACCGTCGGTCATGGCACTGGCCACTGTGCTAGACTCTTGTGGACACGAGACTTCCAGGTCGTCGCATCTTTACAAGAGCGATCCATAATTCAAAAACACATACTAGATGCTCCTCGAAGGCAAGCAAGTTCATGATTTTCACCTCGAGGGTGTATTATTATGCCACCTAGGACCCCTCTGTGTTCCTTCAAGCGAACATGCTAAGAGGATTTGGGAGGTGCACTGTAATTAGGTCGTGGGACGTTTCAGAGTAGATAAAACAGTGGCAGTGTTACAGAAATATTTTTATTGATCGAACATTCGATAGGATGTTGAGAAGTACATTAGATCCTGCAATGCCTACACCATTGCTAAACCAACCATTAAGAAGAAAAGCCTGTATACTCCTCTACCTACTCCTAGTTGGCTTTGGAAATCCATCTCCATGGATTACTAGTCAGGCCTTCCTTCTACTGAGCATGGAAATGACTTGTTTTCGTGGTCTTCGACAGATTCTCTAAGGTGGCCATTCTAGCGGCCCGCAAGAAGAGTATCACAGCAAAAGCCATTGTTAAGCTCTTCTTTGAATGAGTGCAGGTACACTTTGGGATCCCACAGTCCATTATTTCATATCAGAACAACATGTTCCCGAGTACATTTTTTTCAATCCTCTAGTCGGTGGATACCAAGTTCAGTAAGTCCATGACCTTCCACCCCCAAACTGATGGCCAAACAGAGGTCACCAACAGGATGATCGTGCACATTCGGTGCATGTACAACTCGAAGCATCCATGCACATCTGATAAGAGCCTCCCCTATGTCCAACACAGATACAACAGAGCTCTCCATAGCTCCACTGGCCACAACCCCATCCAGGTGGTGTTGGGGTTCCAACTGTTATGCCCCATTGATGTGGCCATACCATTTGTAGCTACTCAGGAAAATTCGACTCATGTCCAAATCGAAGCTAACAGAGCTAACAACTTCATTGAGTGCATTCAGCACATCTCCCAACAAGTCCATGACATATTGGACAGAGAAATAATTAAGTACAAGTAGCGTCATGATCATCATCGGGTGTCACACATGTTCTAGGTGGGCGACGAAGTTTGGTTACATTTGCAAAAGGAGCACGTTGCTGGGCCCAACCGCAAACTTCACCCACTCCAATATGGTTCGTACACCATCACCAAGGCTATAGGGAATAATGCCTTCGAGCTCATCATTCCACCATTCCTTGGCCTGCACCAAGTATTCAATGTGGATCGGTTGTGACCATACTTTCCCCCATTGTTGGACACATCCGACGTTGTTGGGCAACTGACACTAATAGAGCTCAACCCAAGTTGCATCGAATAGGCCACAACTGATAGAATCATGGACACATAGATCAACAACACTCAGCAACAGAGGATCTAGCTATATCAAGTTGTAAAAACAAGTCAACTCCTTCAGCAGGGCAAGTGGTTCATAAGGGACCAGGTTCCACATAAATTTCCTCACCTCATGGAGGCTCCGCACGCAATGGGGACCATTTCTTCCTAAGGGGGGAGGACTGATCCAAGTGGATATTGGTGGCCACCTGCCTATTTCACCTAGACCTCCAGTCAGTTTCATCTATTTCTTTAATTATAGCAACATTTACTATTTTTAGCATTTTTTTAGGCCCTGAACTTGCAATGATGTTTTGACCCCCTAAAAGATGCTTTTTTAGGTCCCCAACTTCAAATCTTGTAGTAATAGGAGAGATATTTCAAACGAGATATTGTACGTGCCACATAGAGATCATATGACCAAGTTACGACCTCGAGAAGTTGGTTGCCCAAGTAACCCCCATGGGGTCCACAAACTCTTGGCATTCCACCTCTTAGGATTATGGTTTTGGTTGGGGTTTTCCCTTATTGTTCAAAAATAAAAAGACTCTTAAGCCTCATTGTAACACAGTTCAGAGATATGTAGCCACCACATCTATTCTCAGAGATAAACTACCATCCGCTGAGCTAGTTTATTTCCATTATATTTGTAAACATCTTTTAGTTCTTTGATATTAATGAAATGAAAATTTATTTCTGGTGCATCTCTTGTTTATGTCCATATATGTAATCTATTGCATTCCTGCATAATTTTGGATCACTTACGACCGACTGTATATCTGAAGCCCTTAACACTGTGAGATGGAGAGTGGGTGAGGGACACCAATAACTCTGGTACGACCTAGGCAATGGACAATTGCAACCTGCAACAAGAAGAAAGTCATAAACAACCAGAAGCCAAAAAAAATATGTTCGTTAAACAACTAATAAACAGACCCATGTAACATATTTTATGATGGAAATAAGGGTTTTAGTCATCCATCATACTTGTGCTTGAACCAGTGGTGTCAAAGATATGATGGTGGGAACTAGAAGGGAAAATACTAAGGTAAAAAATGAACAGTTGTGCACTAACAACAAGAGAGTGTGAATTGAACGTCACGAGCCAGATGGGGGTTGGTTAGTTGCCATAATGGCTTACCCACTTTCCCCACCATTGATGTGTAACCCTAAAATCCAACGCTCTAGATTGTTAACACCTCACTTGTCCGAAAGAGAATGGTCATGTTTGATGTGATAATCAAAGTGCGAGCATTCACTTTTGGAGTGTTAGAGACCCATATTAGAAACAAACCTAAATTCATGGTGATTAATATTGGAACACCATCAATGATGAGAGGAAAACCCTTACAACAAACCAAGTAAAACCGAAACATGTGATAAATGAACTCATAACCCTATTAAATCATAAGCTCAAGTCCTTAAAAGTTACTGGAACAAATATAACAAAAAGAAAATTACCTAGAGAACGTTTAAGAAAGTATATGGTGGGTCAACATAAGACCCCTGTAACTTAACATATATGTATACATTGTAAATAAATAAAACTCTCAAGGAAAATAGAATTCAATCTTTATTAAAATTAATAAATATAACTTAGCAGGGCAAAATATATTCATGTTCTGTTATGGTAACATTGGATAAAAATAATTCAAAAATTATATATAATTATAAAGATGGGTTATATTTAGTATGTAGATTTTTAAGTGCCTTGTGGATTTTTCAATGTGAAATCTATTTATACATTCAAAAATGTATTTTAAATAACAAAAAGCCACGTTCTTATTTTTATACAACAAAAAATCACATTCTTACTTGGTGAAAAACGTTGTTCTATCTATAAATAAGACGTGTAATTTAAAAATACAAAATTACAAATAAAATTATTTTAATCATATATATAACTGATGATAACCATCAAATTATTTTGAAAATTGCCATTGCCAAAAATGTTTCTGTTTTAGTTCACACATTGGAGTTGTTAGCTGATATTCAGAACGAGAGTGCTAACATTCCAAACAAATTACCAATGCACCCTTCCCTTAACAATAATATGCCAATTACATATTTTCCTGGAGCTTATTGACATAACTGAACAATATCAATGGCTGGCACCCAACTCTGTGTCAATTTCTAATTAAATCCTTACGGCCACAATCTTGAGTAGGGAGATTCTTTTGCACTCCCTCTGTAGCCAAGTTTCTGATTCCTTACCGGAATTACAGAGTCACTGAATGTCACAAAATATGGCATGCAAAGACTAGTTTAAATGACCCCATCTAACATAAATCTAGAACTTAACATCAATTGAAGAAGGATTTACAGTAGAATACAGTACATGATTTTCAGGCGGAGCCGAGGAGGTGCAGGGCAACAGAGGATTGACAACATCAGCCAAAACATAGTGAGTTCCCTTGCCATGTCTTCATTTTCTGCATCCATTTTTCCTTCTCCTTGCCATGCCTTCATTTTCTGCATCCGTTTCTCCCTCTCCTGCCAATCTCATCCCTACTGACCGCTCTCAAACATCGAAGCCCACTCAGACAAGTAAAACTGACTAGAACGGCACGCCTTCTCATCAAGTTCATTCTCTCCAACAATCTCCCGCCAGAGCATTCCGAAACCATAGACACCTTTTCTCGCCTTGTTGGGGTGTTGTTTCGAAAGCCCTACAAGCGCACTGGTAAATGAATACATGGTCAATGGATACTTCCATAAATTTCTTTTTTTAGCGGAAAGAGGTGCGACAGCTCTTACTGTATACTTGGAAATTTATGGAGGTATCCATTGACCAGGTACCCTTATACCAGTGGGCTTGTAGGGCTTTCGAAACAAAACCCTAACACAACCAGATTTAGGGCTTTCAAAACAAAATCCGAACAGTCGAACCGAAATTAGGGCTTTCGAAAGAAAACCCTAGCAGTGGAAGAACTTCTCATAGTGAACATATCTAGATTACAGATTCCAAAAATATTTCAGAGTTTGAGTGACAGCAAAAATATTACAGAATTTGAGAGACGGCAGCAAGATCAAATTCTTAACCCTTCTCAATTCGAAAAATATTTCAGAATTTTAGAAATAACAGCGCAACCATTTTTTTAGTACTGGTACAATGGAGCATTCAGTCCATTTATATAATTTTAGATATAATTCAAGGATTGAGAATAGAGGTGAGGGAAATTACATGGAATTGCAGTGCAGACAACTGGAAAGTCAATGTGCGTGACTTTGCAGGTTGTTTGATTGAACCGAAAGTTTGTACTCACCTGTTTTCGATTCGCTAGAAGACAATACATTCCACGCGGCTTCTGGCATCCGTTCATTGGAAATTATGAGTAATTTGGACTCGAAGACTTTGAGAGTTCCACCGTAAATTCTGATTTAGACTGAAGAGTTTAAGAATCCACTGATTAGCCTTTGAAGATTTTGAGAGTCCATTTGATTTAGACTTGAAGACTTTTTGTCCATTAAAAAGCTGAGTGATTTAGACATGAAGACTTGAGAGCCAACTGAAAAGTACCGAGGGGTATAGACCTGAAGACTTTGAGAAGGGTGAGTGGGGAGAATATCCTTGATTGTAGACCTCTGTTCTGTCTTGTTGTGACATGGTAGCTGGTTAGGACTTCAATAAACATAATTTATCGTCTAAATAAAAAAATTATATATATATGATTTTTTTTTAAGTTTGTTGGTTTCAGTGGAATTGATGAGGTGTATTGCACTATGTTGGGATCACACCATGAACTCTTTTTAACAAAAAGACTTGCTACTATTCACTTTACACTTTCATATATATATATATTTAATTCTGTTATAAATATATGTTATAGATAGGAAATAGTTTCCATCCCAATTTTTTAGAGATTTTTAAAAACTTGATTTAAGTTGTTTAATTTGTATAATTAGAATATTTCAAAAAATTCAAAATGTTGAATCCATTTATATATATTCAAAATATATTTTTAAATAATAAAAAATCACATTCTTGATTTATATCACGAATTTTTAATAGAAAAAATTATTATTATTATTATTATTATTATTATTATTATACTCATTAACAATATATATTATTTAAAATTTAACAAAAAATTTACTAATAACTATTCTACACATTATTGTCATTTTTAATTTATAATATATTTAATATATTTTTATATTATATATATTTATATATATATTATTATATATATATATTATTACAAATTTAAATCAAAATAAAGTAACCAATTTTCCTTTTTATTCATTCAAATTAGGTTAAATTGAAATCAAATTTTATTAATTTATATTTCAGTTTCTAATTTTATTAAATTATTTTAAACAATATGATGATGATAGTGGTTAATGTCCACTGAGACCAAATTGGTCTATCGGACCTATAATTTTCTTAGTTTTTAATTGTCTAGCTCCTCGTCTTTCTTGGCGAGATTGATGTTGTAGCTTTCTTTTTTTTCTCTACAGTCTTCCAACTTCCTTTATCTTGCATCTCCTTCATCTCTTCTGGTTCTTGGGACATTGGTGTCTTAACTTCGCGATCTATTGTGTTCGTCCTTTTGAAGATATTCGTAGAAGAAATTTGGTCTAGGAGATCTGCTTTGTTGTTAAATGAAGATTTATTTTGTGCGATATTCGAATCCTCATAACTATTGATGCTTGATGGCTTGTCGAGTTCACTTTTTTGTTGTTGGGTGGGGCTTTCTCCATGCTTGTCTTGAGATTTGTTTCTTTCTTGCCTGATTTCTTGTGATTCAGAGTTTTCTCTAGGGTATTCTTCTTTGATGACAGTGTAGTGTTCTTTTTGTGCTCCTTCCCACCATGTAGATCTATTTTTCTGGGAGGCCTTTGAGCAATTTTTGGCTAGATGGCCTGACTCAAAGCAGGATCGACATCTGAAAAAGACACTTTCATAATCGAGTTTCTGGTTCCACACATAGTCTTTACTTGTTAGGTTTATTTCAACTGGGAATCTGGCGCTGAAGTTCATTTCCACACAGATGCGTGCATAGGTGGTTCTGGCATATTCCTCTGTTTTTGGGCACTTGTAGTAAAATTTCCCAATTGCATTTCCAATGGCTTTTAACGAGGAGAGATTCCAGAGATGCAAGGGTAGGCTTGGCAATCTCACCCAAACTGGTGCGAGGTTATGACTGGAGTTGAGGGATCAAATGATGGGTTCCATGGCTTCATGAATAGGCCTGAGTTTTTCCAAAACCAAGGGCCAGAATCTAGAATACATTGTCTGCTTTTAGGATTTTCAAAATCTACTATAAAGAAACCCTTAGCACACGGGTAGATATCAATTTTCATCAGAAATGACAGGCTTCCATACCTCCAAGATCCAATTGTGGAGAGATTGAATAAACACAATCATTCTCATTAACTTTATCAAATTCAATGTGCCTCTTTTAACATTATTTATGTGTGCATCTTTTTATATAGTTTTAAACCAAATTTAATAAGAAGGGTTGCTAAGTAACAAATCCTTTTTTATATATTTTTAAACTAAATTTAATAAGCAGGGTTGCTAAGCAACAAGTCCCTTCTGAGTAGGAGCATTAGTTTCTATATTTTTCTAATGGGCTTCTTCTGGTCCAAAGTAAAATTTAAATCCTAGCCACTTGTTAAGGACTCATTAACTCATTTTCGAAATCCAAAACTATTTGAACGGCTTGAATCTAAATGTAAATTGCTTGACATGCACATAGCGATAAGGGCGCATATTGTATCCCCAGTATTGTCCTTGATCCTTCTTAGATGTAATGTGTAATGGTGGGGTATTGGAAGGTCATCAAAATTATCAACACATTTTTGTGAAAGCTGAAATTAAAATTGCTTGAGAGGCACATTAAAATTGCTAGAAATTAAAGCTAAAATCAAATTTGGGGCTTGTATATGTGTGATTTGGCAAAATCTATATCTTGTTGTTTGCAACATACACAGAGTTCTACTAAGTGTTATCTCATCATGCATCTTCAATGGTCCATGATAGTCTTCATTGACCAATAGTCTTCAATGTTCAATTATAGTAAATAGGATTTTTGGTGTCATGTGTGTCTTCGACTCTGTAATGCCCTTATGTATCCTTGAACCGTTGTAGATGTTGGTGCTCCTTTGTGACATCTTCCTCTATGAAACCTATGGATAGATGTGGCATGTGTTCTAGCATCTCGCCTATCCACCAGTAGCAAAGCCAATTTACCCACCTTAAATTTGAAGGTTCTTACATTTCTCATATGGGATTTATGTGCACACCTCTACAGAATCTTTAGCCATGGTATGCACACTGACTGCATTGTTACAAATATTTTCTACAACAGGCATGTGTCTCATTCCATACTAAAACTTAATTTGATACTTTTCACAATTGAAAAAGTGAGCACAAAAGCCTAGAAGAATCTCCATTGTCATAAAATTCTTCAAGCTAGTAATCTTTACTAACATTTTGCCACAAGTAGAGAAAATCTACATCCCGTTGATTTATAGCTACAACATCCTTCTCTCTCAAATATTGTGGAAAACTATTCTCAAAGGTGGCATGAGCATTTGCAGGGTCAAATCCTATGTACAAGGTCAATGGCTCCTCACTAATGAGTATATCACCATATTGCATCACATGGGAACCCATTTCATATGTGTGATGGTTGGATGTCCTTTTTTTCACCTATAAAATGCATTCCCCATCAACCTTATAACTAAAAAGAACAATAATAATAATAGACTTACTGGAATAAGTTCAAATGTGCAACTTAGATAGAGTTGAATTCACTATTAAGATATATTACTAAGTACGCAACATACTGAGATAAGGGGCCTTTGAATACACTTACTGCTTAATAATGCTCACCTAAGGTTTCTTTCATCGTATTATGCACTTCACTGCCAACAGAAAATATAATTTAGTATACAAACCCCTAGTGAAAGTCTTTCAATGGGGACAATAAAAATTGAAATCCAAAAGTGTCTCATCACCACAACCAAACATGTCTTCAATCCAAGCTACACTATTCAAGTCTCCAAGGTAGGCATCATATTCCAAAGGAGGCGAGGGCTCCATTCCAAGACAGTATGTTGGATAAATGTTCTTTGTTGCTTTGGATGTTGTTCTAACATATATATTCCCGCCCTCTTGAAGTAGACCCTAAAAAATGCTTCCATTTTAACATGTTTCAACATTAATTACGTGATGCATGAAATAAATTATGTCAAGTCTTGAAAAAATATTGACTAAAATTATCTAAAACAAACTTTCAAGCCATTATATGTTGTGTTTCCCTTTTGTAAAAAACTCTGCATTTGATGTTGGGGTGTTCTGTAGTTTATTAGGATATAGAAAGTTGATCAAAACTCAAAAATATGGTAGTTGTGTGTCTAGAAATACAAAACGATGAAGGGTTGGTACTAGGCACACACTTCCATCATGAAACCTAGATATTTAAAACGCAGAAAGTGACAATTAGTTCGTGTTACTTCCCATATGTTTTCAAGACATCGAAAAGATTGCTTGCATAGAGAAGAGGTTCAATAGGCATCCTTGCAACTCATGTCAAGAAAATTTGTGAATAAATCTTGAAGAGCACAAAATAACGTTGTGTATGAGAAATAAACTACAAATTTAATTTTGCAATAAAATAACCAACTAGGTGAATTTTTACAAAACAAAGAATTGAATTAATCAATCTATTAAGATTAGATTGAAATTTGTTGATGTTATATACAACTTGAATAAGTCTTGACAACTTTCAAAAATGGATTTTGCAAATAAAATTCTCTTCAAAACTGTTCTCTTGGTTTACCAAATTATAATTACATTTTAGCTAAAGTTTTGCATGGTTATCCCGTTCATCCATGCCTTTTTTGGGAGTTTTTACCTATGAGAGCGAGATACCACTTCGATTGAGAGGCTAAAAAAAACACCATAATACATTATTGATTGAGCCATACTTGGTTACATATGGAGAAACATATTGATTTGGCCATGCAACCACCATATGGTCCCAATACAATAGTCGAGCATTAACAAAAGGTCATTCCCAGTGGTTGACATAAATCATTACATAAACCTCTCTTTGGGAAGTTATACTCAGCAAACCTAAGCTTTGTGCCATTCAGTGCTATAAGGTCTATACGGTACCTAACCTCTGTGCCAGTCAACACTACAAGGTCTATACAACTCACCTATACTAAGTTCCAAATTCTTGACTTGATGTGCCTGCAAACCTAGAGCTCTCTATTTCAATCTTTGAATCACTTACCTTTTGGAACTACTTCTTGAAACTAGTGGGAATGTGGACTATTGCTTGAACTATTGGGACTACTTAAAGTTGAACTCAAAGTTGCACTAATTATAACTAACGGACTACATCTAGACATAAGAATAACCCACTAGGTGGATATGAAGTGGATTCAATGTGGTGGATATGGATGATGATGTCAAGTCTTATGTTGATGATTTTGATTGGCCTTAGCAAGGGAAATGGAAAAAGGGAATAGAAGGGGAATCACTAGAGCTTACCCTGTATTGAACATAGTTCTTGTAGAGTTGCACCATAGGTAGCTGACCCTAACAGAGACAACACATCACGCGTATTATCCATGTTTTGACATGGTGGTTTCAATATAGAACATTTTTTGGACATGGGCTTTAAGAGGGAATAATTTATAACATCATATTCTCTATTTTCAGTAATATTGTTGGCTACAAAGTTTTATTTTGGTTACTATTTCCATATCAAACCTATGGTGATTCCAACGAAGAAAATATTGAAGCTCCTAGCTGGCGCCATTAAATACAAGTGGCATGTGTTTTTCAAACACACTAATTGATTCACCATTGGTGAACTGAGTGCATTAATGGTCCTAATCTACTTCATGGAAGCACAAATATGGTATTCAATACTATGAGGTTGTGGTTTCAAATCTTCACTAGTGCCATGTTAGAAATTTGGCATTGTCTGTTTGGCTAGTGGCAGTAAGTGTGTTGGCATTGATGTCAACAGTCATGCTAGGAGATCAAGTTGGCTAGTTGGCATTGCTTGATAGTTAGCAAGTGTTTGTAATTGATGTCAACCAGATTAGCATGGATGTATGTGTTAGCATGATGTTAGGAAATAAAACATTGGTGTCCATTAGGCTAGCTATGATAGCAGCAGATGCTAGCATTGAATTTCTTGGTGTATCAAGCTCAGGGGGAGTCCTATGATTGTTGCAGTATTTGGTGGATAATCAACTTAGTAGCGGGCCTATTGGAAAAGCCATAAAAGGATGAATGTGCTATCCAGGGAGTCTAGGATTCCAGGTACAAGGAGAAGGGTCAAGGTGCAAAGAATGGTAGAGATTATGCAGCCATGTTTTAAGTAGAAAATGGGCTCAAGGATTGCATCCGACCTTCTTCACTAGTTAATGCTCTGAAAGAGCTTCCAACGGTATGTGAAATTCCATAAATTGATCTCGAGATCAAAATTTATTGATAGTCGTAGTAAAGACCTTGAAGTCCTTAGGAGCAGGCCAAATTTCAAAGTCTCAGTCAATCGGAAGGAGGTTGAATTTCAGATACCGAATTTTGGAACTTTAGGACCACAGAGAGTTGGATGCTCGAGACGTTGCAAGGTCGAAATATTAGAGCAAGCTGAATTTCAAACCCCAAATTTCAAAACCTTGAAATGTGAGATAGCATGGAACCAAGGAAGGTAGGAATATCGAAACCTTGGAATTTCGTAACTTCAGAACTTCAGGATTTCAGAACCTCATAACTTCTTATTAATTTAATTCTCTCAAAGTGCTGAGGGTTACAGGGAGTAGGAACTACAAAGGAAATCGCTTGCAAAACTAAGGACTAAGGGACCCTTTCTTTCTCCTCGGATAAGACACATGAAAGCCTTTGATTGACCCTCAGAAGCTGACGATGATAGATGAAATTAGCATGATGTGGTTGTACAAAGCACATGTGGCAGTCATATTCAGTATTATTGAGTGGCCTAGTGGGGCAAATCATGGCGAAACGTGTCACAACAAAGGAGACGTGAGGTGGGGTTGATGATGAGAGCATGATGCCATCCTAAAAGCATATCGGAGGTAGGGGATTTCGTAACTCCTCAATAATTTCATTTCGAGTAAGTTGTGATACACGGAGCTTTGGTATTGTTAGCACTTAGTCATGGAGCCGAAAGAACCAAGGGCTTAGTGAAGGGTATATAGCAAAGCTTAACACCTAACTTTTATGGAGATGCCACATGGGGAGTATTTCAGAGGTCAAATTTTTCAGAACAATCTACAATTGCAATTTGAATAAAGTTACAAAACATGGATAATGTTGATTTTCTTTTGGTCGTGGAGCCCAAAGAACTAAGGGCGAGAGCAAGAACACAAGGAGATAGGCCCTCGATAGGATCCTAAAGGGCTTAGCACCTAAGTGTTATGCTATCGGTGACAACACATGGTCCTATGATGAAAAAAAAGAGAGGCTAAGCAAAAGGGGATAAAGGTCAGGCTTGAAATTTTGGAATATCACAATTTTGTAACTTATCTTGGAAATAAAGTTATGATAAGTGGAGCTCTGATATTGTAGCACAGAGTTGTATGCAGGATAGATGATTCGGCGACTAAGTACATGTGCATAGTAAGTTTGGTCGTTGTACTAAATAGCAACTACGGAGATCACCGAGTCAAGAACAGATAGGACCATAATTGCACAGATGCTTTAATTAAGTCAATAGTGATCATCGTAGGCAAGAGACAAAGACAAAGATGAACTTGATTTGCATGAGAAGAAGTAGTTGACTCCAGAACAACCATGCTTGAGCTTTCTTGCACACTACAAGGTTTTTTTCATGAGCTGAGACAATTAATTCCTGATCTTGCTTGCATGCTACAAGGAATTGAACAAAGATCAGAGCCTTGGGGACAAGGGATTTATTCACAGAAGGGACAAGAGCCTTGTTGGAGTGTGCAGGATTGAATGAGGATTTATGTCTTAGCATGGGAACACTCAAGTGCCCATTCTCATGTTCAATGCAAAAGCATAATTCAAGCAAGAGACGCAACAACAAGATGGAGACACCCTGCAGGAGTACACTCGGGCAGTGTGAATGACAGAGTGATGGTTGATAGAGATAACATTGATCACAACTGTAGAATTCAAACAATGAGACACAAAAATAGGATGGAGTACACTGGGGCAGTGTAAATGGAAGAGTGAAGGCTGACAAAGACAACATCATTCATTGTGTTTCAGTGAAACAAAACCCACGATTACAGTAGAGAAATCGAGGGAAAAGAAGCATTATGTCGAGTAAGTTGTGTGGAGAGTTATGTGCATGTGTGTGTTTTTGTGTAAGAGGTTAATAGAGTTGTGTTCTTGTGTGAGTGGCCGAGAGAGCCTTTGAAATAGAAGAGAATTGAGAGTAGAAGTATGATTCTATAGTGTGGATGGGGTGTTTTGTGGGTTGTATATTAGTGATGGTGTTGAGTAGAATAGTGGGTTACTGAAAAGTTGTTAGAAAATTATATATTACAGAACCATGGAACACATAAAATATTGCAGAAATATAAACACAAAAAACGCATAAAACAAGAGAGACACAGATATATGTGATTCACCCAGTTTGGGCTATGTCCACGGAGAGACAACCAGTCCTTCCTTTTATATTATCCAATAAACAAAAGGGATACAACCTACAGCAGATCTACTGTAATTCCCTCTTCACTCTCAATCTCCTCTATCTTCCTCACTCAGAATACAGATCTACATAGATGCAATACAATTCCCTCATATATAGCGAGGGGTTGCCTTCTAGGCCAAAAAACCCTAAATCAAACATAACTTCTACCGTCAGATCTATGCCTAATGAACGACCCAAATTAACTATGAAATTACAACATTTAACAAGGCAATTTTACATCTATTTTTAGCTTTAGGGGTGCTGCCCCCGATCCCCCCGCCAGGGGGGGGCTCCCAAAGGTCGCAACTGCCCCCCCTGGAATCCCCCTATAGTGAATATTTTACGGGCGGCATTATGAACTGAGGTCTAATGCAGCGATACCTTTGAATACAGAAGATAATCAGGCTCCACACTCAACAATCTCCCACTTGGAGGCTGATTATAGCAACTCCACCGATGCTTCATTTACTGGACAATGACTCCACTTTGGACCTTGCTGCTTCTCATCTTCTTCATCATACTTGAAGACTAATTGAAACTGAGCAGATTCTCAGTTTCTCCCTGGTTACAAATTTTGTTAACATATCTGCAGGATTCTGGCTAGTGTGTATCTTTTCCAGCTTCAACTGTTCATCTTCCAACGCTGACCATATGAAATGGTATTTGAACTATATATGTTTAGTCTTGGAATGAAATATAGAGTTCTTTGCAAGATGTATGGCACTCTGGCTATCACTGTATAACCTTCCCAACTCCTACTTCTTACCCAATTCATCCAGAAACCTTTGTAACCAAACCATTTCTTTACTAGCCTATGTAGCAGCAACATACTATGCTTTTGTTGTTGAGAGTGCAACAACACTTTGTAGTTTTGAAACCCAACTGACAGTTGTTATACCTACAGTAAACACATACCCTATTGTGCTCCTCCTGTTATCTCTATTACATGCCATATCTACATCAACATATCCCTATAGAGCAATGTTTGAACCACCAAAGCATAACGCTTGATTTGTGGTACCTCTAAAATACTTGAGAATCCACTTCACCACCATCTAATGTTCTTTTCCTGGATTGTTCATGTACCTACTTACAACTCCCACTACTTGTGCAATATCAAGCCTTGTGCAGACCATTGCATACATTAAGCTTCCAACTGCTAATGCATATGGAACTTTAGACATATGAGCCATTTCTTCCTGAGTCTTGGGACACTCCTCCTTACTTAATTTGAAATGGCTAGCCAAAGGTATACTAACTAGTTTTGCATTCTGCATATTAAACCTTTTCAACACATTTTCTATGTACTCACTTTGAGACAATGTTAATTTGTGATTCTTCTTGTCTCTAGTTATTCTCATACCAAGGATTCATTTTGCAACACCCAAATCCTTCATTGCAAATGAGTTCACCAATTTTCTTTTAAGCACATTTATTTCCTGCATGTTAGAACCTGCAACAAGCATGTCATCTACATACAATAACAATCTAATATAACTGCCACCATTTTTCCTTTTGAGATAAACACAATGATCAAAGTGACATCTAGTATAACCTTGTTCAAACATAAACCTATCAAATTTTAGATACCACTACCTTGGAGCCTGTTTTAAGCCATACAAACTCTTCTTCAACCTACACACTAGTTTCTCCTTCCCTTTTACCTCATATCCCTATGGTTGCTGCATATATATCTCTTCCTCCAAATCCCCATGGAGAAAGTTTGTCTTCACATCTAACTGCTCAAGATGCAAACCTTCAGTTGTTACTAGACTTAAAATAGTTTTGATTGAAGTCATTTTCACAACAGGAGAAAATATCTCATCAAATTCTATACCCTTTTTTTGTGCAAACCCTTTCACCACAAGTCTAGCTTTATACCTTTTTCTACCTCCATCTTCTTCCTTCAACTTGTAAACTCATTTATTTTGCAATGTTGTTTTACTTGCAGGCAACCTAACTAAGTCCCAAGTCTGGTTATGTGCTAAGGAGTCCATCTCTTCTTTCATGGCTTGCTCCCACTTCTTTCTGGTTTCCACCTATACTGCTTCTTCATAACATTCTGGTTCACCAGAATCAGTCAACAATACATAATATAATGAAGGAGAGTATCGTTCAGGGGGTCTACTTATCCTGGTAGATCTTCTAACACCACTTTCAGGTGTTTGAGGTGCTTGTCGCTGTTGTGGTTGTTGTTCTAGATGTTGATCATTATGATTTTTCAAGCACCATCACTTTTTCTATGATCTCGTCAAGCACTGTGTATTCTTTGTTTTCTTTTTCCTGTTTCTTTTCCTTCAGCGGATCCTTATACAAAACCTTTTCATTGAATATGACATCTCTGCTCCTAATGATTTTGTTTTTTTCATAATCATAAAATCGATAACCAAAATCATTAACACCATATCCAATAAAAGTACATTTCTTTGATTTTGCCTCAAGCTTTGTTCTATTTTCTTTATTAATGTGGACAAAATTCACAACTAAAAGTCTTTAAAAAAGAGTAGTTTACCTTTTTACCTGTCCATGCCTCCTCTGGAATATCACCATCCAAGGAACTTGAAGGCCCTCTGTTTATTAGATAAATAATAGTATCTACATCATCTTTCCAAAATTGTAAAGGCAATCCTGCATGCAATCTCATGCACCTTGCACGCTCCATGATTGTCCTGTTCATCCTTTCTAACACACCATTTTATTGTGGTGTTCCTGGAACTGTCTTCTCTCTACGAATTCCATTCTTTGAACAGTACCTATCAAACTCTTTGCTACAATATTCACCTCCATTGTCTGATCTGAGACACTTCAATCTTTTTTCTGTCTCATTTTCAACCAAAGCTTTCCATTTCTTGAAAGTATCAAATACATCATATTTGTTTCGAATACAATAAATCCAATTTTTTCTGGTTGCATCATCAATGAAAGTAACATAATAGCGAGAGCCACCAAGAGATGATACCTAAGAAGGTCCCCATACATCTGTATGCACAAGCTCTAATTTTTTGCTCTTCTTTTATTTCCCAACTCTGAGGAATCTGACTCTCTTTTGTTTTCCATAAACACAATTCTCACAAAATTTTAAATAAACATGCTTCAAACCTAACAACAAATTTCTTGAGTGAAGAATCTGCATCCCCTTCTCACTCATGTGCCTCAGCCTATGATGCCACAATGCCATATCTTCTCCTATAGAGGTTAAAGAATTAACAGAATTAGAAATACCATTGCATAAATATAATGTACCAGCCTTTTCTCCTTTTTCTATTACCAGGGATCCTTTAGTGACCTTCTAGGTTTTATCTGTAAAAGTAGTCACACAACCTTCACCTCCCAACTACCCTGTTGAAATAATATTTTTCTTCAGATCTAGAACATGCCTTACTTCCTTCAATAGCCATTGATTTCCATTATGTTGTTTTATGAAAACTGTACCCATTCCAATGATTTTATAGGGTTTATCATCACTCAATCGAACCTGTCCAAAATCTCCTTGAACATAATCATGAAAATGTTTCCTATCAGGTGTGGCATGGAACGAGGCCCCTGAATCTATCACCCAGGCATCAATAATATTTTCTAAAGAAAGAACCAAAGCATCTTGCAACACATCATCTGTCACATTTGCTTCATGATTGTTTTCTTGTTGCGCATCTCCTTCTTTTCCCTTCCGAGACTTGCATTCTTTCTTCAGGTGTCCTTTCTTCCCACATTTCCATCACACTATCCCTGATATGGACTTGGATCTATCTTTTCTTGACTTACTGCGATATCCAAGGCTCTTTCCTCTTTCCATTTTTCTTCCCCTAGTCTTTGCAGTCAAAGAATTACCTGATGTCTCACCAGAGATTTTCTGTCACATTTCCTCGCTAAGGATTGCACCAACAACATCATCAAACTTTAAAATACTAGATTCAGAGGCATAGTTACTAATGGCCATAACTAAACCATTCCAAATTTCTAGAAATGAGCACAGAAATAACATAGCCCTAACTTCATCATCAAAAGTTACCCCTACAGAACTTAACTGACTGGTAATTGTATTAAATTCATTTAAGTGATCAACAACAGATCCACCTTCTGAAATTTTCATATTAAATAAATGCTTCATAAGAAATACCTTATTTGAGGCAAGGGTTTTTCATATAGTTTGGCCAATGTCGACATTAAACCCTCTGTTGTTGTTTTCTTTGAAATATTAAACGCTATCGACATCGCTAGGCACAACCGTATTGTTCCAAGTGTCTTTCTGTCGAGAATATCCCATTCTGTGTTTGTCATACTCATCGGCTTCTTTTCCTTTCTGCGCAATGGTTAGTATAGATCTATCTGATACAGATAATATTCCATCTGCATCTTGCACAACTAGTAATTTTGGTCGTTAAATTTTTCAACCCTAAACCTACCATCTTTTGCCATTGCTCCCACTCGAACCAGGAACCCTTCTCTCCTACGATTTTATCAACCAAATAGACCTTCGGCTCTGATACCAGTTGTTAGAAAATTATATATTACAAAGCAATGGAACACATAAAATATTGCAGAAATATAAACACATAAAACAAGAGAGACACAGATATACGTGGTTCACCCAGTTTGGGCTACGTCCACGGAGAAACAGCCAGTCCTTCCTTTTATATTATCCAGCAAACTGAAGAGATACAACCTACAATAGATCAATTGTAATTCCCTCTTCACTCTCAATCTCATCTCTCTTCCTCACTTGGAATACAAATCTACATAGACGTAATACAATTCCCTCATATATAGTGAGGGGTTTCCTTCTAGGGAAAAAACCCTAAATTAAACATAACTTCTATTGTCAGATCTCTGCCTAATGAACGGCTCGGATTGACTACGAAATTACAAAATTTTACAAGGCAATTTTACATCTATTTTTACCTTTGGGGGCGCTGCCCCCGATTCCCCTGCCAGGGGGGGGGCTCCCAAAGGCCGCAACCGCCCCCCCTGGACCCCCCCTACAACGAATATTTTACGGGCGGTGTTGCTGCCCAATTACGAACTGGGGTCAAATGCGGCGATACCTTTGAACACAAAAAATAATCAGGCTCCACACCCAACAAAAGTGAGTAGAGGACATAGAATGTAGTGTGGGCCAACGACAGAGAAGAAAAAATAGCTTAAAACAAGTAGAGAGGCTGCCAATTACGGTGAGAAGTAAGTTTTCTTTTGAATGTGGGTTGGAGCTTGATTATATGAAGTTGGTGTTTCCATCTCTACTGGGTGTCTGAGAAGGCTTGGGGCTTGGTGTCTCCTGCAAGTTGGTGCTTGCATAAATCCAAGGACCTGAAAGTTGGTGCTTGCAACAAATCCATGAAGTTAGTGCTTCAGATGGAGCTTCTGATAGGCTTATCAGGATTCTGCAAAAGGAAGGAGTTGGTGCTTCCTTCTAATGGGTGCCAGAAAAAAATCATAGGGAGTTGGTGCTTCATGTGAGTGGTGGCTCACAAACAATTTGATGTAATAGAGTAGGTGATCTTATTTTTACATCAATAACAACAACAAACTTTGGTGGTTTTTTCTCCGATAAGGTTTCCACGTTAAACCTATATGTCATATATGTGTTTCTCATGATGTCTATGCTTGCGTTGATTCATATGGATATTGTTATGGTTTGCTAATGGTTTCTCTCATATAATGGATGCCAAGTTTGAATGAGTAAAGATAAACTAGCATAAAAAATTAAATTAGTGTTAATACTTATTCACCCCCCTAGTATTAACATTGTTTCCAACAATTTCTATTAGAGAAAGCTTCCTTCAAGAATAGCTTGATCGCTATAAGGTAGATCAAAGAGAAACAATAGCTAATCAAGTTTGGCTAACAGTAGAAGGAATTCCATTTTTTAATGGATCATACTATGAGCTCTAGAATATCAAAATGGAAGCCTATTTGATGGTAGTCAATGAAGACATTTGGTTGTCTGTGATATATGGAGAGAGGAATGAGTTCAATACAGAAGCCACGGAAATCATCATGAAAGGGTTGTCTAAGCCATATGATGATAAAGTGAGGCATTGTGAGTCAACAAAGGAAATGTTGGATGGATTGCAATGTCTATATGGAGAAGAAAGATACACAACTCGAGAGGAGGTTGAAGAACCTTGTTGCCCAAGAAATAAACCTAAATTTGTCAAGGCTTCTAATAATGAGAAGAAGAGAAGAAAGATGCAGAAGAAGGCATCCCAAATAAAAGATGCTCAAAAGATTGAAGATATTTCTTCCTATGAGAAAACTGTTGAGCTTCACTCTACACGGATGAGAGGTTATGCGACTCAGAAGATAAGATATTGCTTTGTGATAAATTTAAAGAAATAGATTGCTCATTATCTATATGTTCATGTGAATTACTTGAGAATAGAGACATCCATGCATCTAGTAGTAGTAATGAAGATAGACCTACTTTAGTAGCAATAGAAAATGAAGGATCTTCTAAAGAAGAATAGAAAATGAGGGATCTTCTGATCCTGTAAAGAGAATAGGGGAATCACTGGAAGTGATGAAGATGGAATACTCCTCAGACCTGTGGAAGATTCTATGGACACAAAGATGGATTTATATCTTTGTGGTGGCTCATCCAACACCTCTGATAGTGAAGAAAAGGATCTAGATGAAAGGATCTATTTGAGGAAGAAGTTGATCTCTTCTCTAAAAGAGATCAAGGAGCTATCAGAAGAAAATCTCAAGAAAAAAGAGAAGTTGCACGAGTGTGAGCTTGAGAATGAGGAGTTGAGCAAAACAACAGTTAATATAAATGCCCAACAAGATGAGGCTAACATATTTAATGGAGGCTAATCGTTTAGCTAGATGAAAGAGAAGATCATTACGAGAGACTACAAGTTGAAGTAGTATCATTGATACATGATCTAGAAAAGAAAAATAAAGATTTTTCTTAGCATCATAAGCTTGGGGAGAGAAAGAAATTATTGGATGAGATGCTTGCCAAGCAAAGATCCCCTCTCATCAAGGTTGCATTGGGTTTCAAAGAAGAACCAAGTTTTAAGGAGGAAGAGGGTGGAAGTTTAACCACCCATGGAAGGGTAGTTGGAAATTCCAACAACAACAAAGGAAAATAATTTATTGGACAACAAAATCAGAAAGGAAAGCATCAACAATAAGAAAAGAAAAGGTAGCAATAGAATGCTAAGAAGCAACAACAAAAAGAGCAACAGAAGAGAGTGAAGAAGAAATTGGAAAGAGTGTAAGGAAGCAATGAAAACTGCTATGGAAGGCACATAAAGAACCAAAATAAGTCCTTTCCCCCTCAAATACAAAGCCTTCAAATAAACGGTAACTTCTATCATCAAAATCCTTTTCATGGTTATTGTTTTTCTTGCAATAATTTTGGACATAAAACCATAGACTATAGATGGCATGCAAGAAAACAAGATATGTTGGTTAGAAACAACCCAAGAATGCACAAAGTTTCCAAGAGTTAGCATTTTGGCAACGACAGGAGTTTTGACAATAATGTTGTCGAAAATAGTAACTCCTCTGCCCCATTCTGGTGCTATGTCAAATGCTACAATTGTGGCAATCTATGGAATAAGAGAGCAAGTTGCAGATATGAGAAGGAAAATAATGCATATTAGCGTATGCATGCAAATATTACAGCTTGGGTTGTGAAGACAAAAAGGAACAAAAGAGAAAAAGAATACGAATTTGCCTCCAGTTCTCTATGTAAAAATAGCAAGCTGAAAAGACGAGGAAGGTATCAAAATAAAACTAGGAAGAATGATCCTCTTACCCTTGTGGCAGACCCCTTTATAAGGGAGAAAAGAAAAAAGAAGATATGGGTGAAGAAACAAGAGGTGAAGGATAAGTGTCCTTGAGCCATGCACAACCAAGATAAAGCTAAAACATGGGCAAAGAAGAAGATTGGGGATAATTCTTTTGTTTGGACTCAAGGTTTGGAAGAAGAAAGAGGACAATCTTCTTAAGGGGAGTAGATCCTCTGTTTCTCTTTAGTGATAGAATAGAAGGGCCTCAATAGAGGTCAAATAGTCCTATGCAGGAAGTTAGAAGGAATAAGGTAGAGAGGTGCATATGATTGTTGAAGGTATGGTTATGTCCCCTTGTTGATTACAAGAATAGATTGGTTTATCTTCAAGTATATCAGCATTACGAGAAATAGGAAAGAGAAGCCAACATGGTTTTAGGGGGAGTACACAACAATAATTTATGTTGCGAGAGAAGAAGATGGGTTGCAGCAGAAGTGTGGAATGATGTTGGCCAGATAAATCAATCTTGCGGACAAGGTTGATCTCCCTAATATCAACAAATATCTAGCAACAAGCAGGACAAGCAAATCTACCTTTCTCTAAACATATTGTGATTCATTAATAAAAACTAAAGAGGTGTTTAGACCCTACCTTAAGTCCAATGCTAGTTTGTG
>APFE030744138.1:899-11242 GCA_000404065.3 Pinus taeda
GATACCATGTAGAATTTTGAATAATTTAACACATATTCAACAGAGATTATCCTGATCATGTACTATTGCGGAAAACATACACAATACATAAGCTCCTCTACGTTGATCATCAATATAGCAGCATCAATAACAATAAAACATCAAGAGCATTCACACATTAACACAGTATGTATCCCGGGGAAAGCATCTCGCTAAAAACCCCAACTATCTGTATATTAATGATTGAGTCATGTAACATTACACAGTATAATGCTTCTCACAAGTATCTCCAGCTCTGTTACACACAATACAGCTCAGATCTGAATCAATCACTGGCTCAAATCTCCTTCGCTGCTAGCCTGCCTCCGCTGCTCAATACCTGCTCACGAACTGATGATAATTCCAAGGCAGCCACGTCTTTCCTTGGCTAAATCACGTGAGCACAAGCTACAATGTGGGATCGGGGAAACTCATTGGCATACTCAATCCCCTGATTTGTGCAAGATCTGGTGCACAACTATAGTCACAACTGATAGCAATCTGATTCTCTAACACCTGTCCCTGCTGAACTGAACATGCACTGACATGCAACTGAGTTAACTGATGTATTCATTAGTTGTATTATGAGTTAATAACTTGTGAATTAATTAATAACTAATTCACCCAACTCATCTCTAGTCTATTTGCCAGTTAGACTAAATACAACCAGTTTAACAAAGCTAAACTGAACACAGCTCCATCAACTGCACCTCCAGTCCACTAAACTCCACTCACTTGAGTTCTAACTGAAGTCATGCATGCAAATATTCAACTAACCCATAAGAACCACGTATTTCCTTCATGCAATTGCATGTGCCACATCCGTAGCTCGAACTGAAGTGCTCAAAGAGAATAAGATTAAGTTTATAGTCCAAATATTATTGTGAGATAATAATATTTGACTTTTCTATTTTTGACAGCCAGTCTAAAAATAGACTTGATCACTCACACTGTGATCACTCCCACTTTCATCAAAAATAGAAGTCCATCTATTTTCCAACTTGATCAATCATCCATAAACAACAACCTGCAATCCATAGACATGATCCATATGTCTAAAAATAGACATAGTCTAAAAATAGACTTGTGCCAAAAATAGCCTGCGGGCCCACTTAGTGAAGGCGACTCTTTTCACTAAGCTCCATCATCTTGTTGCAATCTCAACAAATTTCGAAAAAGTTCTAATTAGATGTAAAGAAACAAATATATCGTTAAGTCTTGAAAAATGTTTTATGATGTTCACTGAAGGAATTCTTTTAGGCCACCACATTTCAGGAGATGGAATTAAAGTGGATGCATCTAAAGTAGAAGTTATTTCCAAATTATTAGTTCCTATTTGTAAAAGAGATGTTAGAAGTTTTCTTGGTTTTACTGGTTGCTACAGGAGATTCATAAAAAAATTCACAAAGATAGCCTCTCCAATTTTCAAATTACTTACAAAAGACTGAATTCATTTGAAATTTTGATTGCAAAAAAGCTTTTGAAACATTGAAAGTAAATATTTTTGAAGCACCTATCTTAACAGGACCAAATTGGAGTCTTCCTTTTCATATTTCAACTGATGCTTCAGCTACATCTTTGGGAGTTGTACTCGGACATAAAGGTTTGACTCCTTATGCCATTTATTACACAAGTAAAAATTTTACTTCTACAGAGTTAAATTATACAGTGACAGAAAAGGAAATTTTAGTTAGTGTACATGTTACTAATAAGTTTCGACACTATATCATTGGTTATGAAGCTTTTGTTCACACAGATCACTCTAAGATTAGTTACTTAATGAATAAATCAATTACTAATCACAAAGTTACAAGATGGTTATTGTTATTACAAGAATTCAATATTACTATTTTGGATAGGTTTGGAAAGGAGAATACAGATGTTGATTTCCTATCTAAAATCCAAAATGATAATAAGGATGTTCATGTAAAATATAATTTTCCTAATGAATATCTTTTTGCAGTATCTATTAAATATCCTTGGTTTGCATATATTGCTAATTATTTGGCCACAGGAAAGTTACCATCACATTTGTCTCCTTGAGAGAAAAGGAAAGTTATTCAAATTAGTGTATCTTATTTATGGATAAATGGAGAATTGTACAAAACATGACTTGATTTAATCATTTGAAGATGTGTCAGAGAAGATGAAATACCAGAAATATTAAAGGTTTGTCACGATGAACCATGTGGAGGACACTTTGCTGATAAAAGGATTGTCTACAAAATCCTTCTCTTAGGATATTATTGTCCTTCTCTTTTCAAAGATGCCAAAAAATATGTTAAGAGATGTGATAGTTGTTAGAGAATGGGAAAGCATGTTCCTTTAGATGAGATGCCTCTACAACCTTAGGTATTTATTAAACCCTTTGAAAAGTGGGCTCTCGATTTTGTTGGTCCAATTAATCCACCATCAAGGCAAAAAATGTACATTATTGTTTGTACAAATTATGTCACAAAATGGATAGAAGCTAAAACACTTCTTTTTGCTACTGAAAATGTTGTAGTTTCATTTGTTTTTTAGGATTTTTTCACTCATTTTGGTGTCCCAAGAAAAATTGTGACAGATCAAGGTACTAAATTTACATCCAAGTTGGTGCAAAAGGTAATGGAGGAATACAAGATCAAATATTGGAAATCCACTCCATATCATCCACAAGCAAACGAACAAGTTGAAGCTACTAATAAAGTACTTGAAGAAATTCTTACCAAAATTGTATATATGCATAGAAGGGATTGGATAGAAAATCTTCGAGAAGCTTTATGGGCATATCGTACCACATGGAGAAACACAATGGGACACACTCCTTATGAACTTGTTTATGGGAAGCAAAGCATGTTTCCTATTGAGTTCCAAATAAAGACCTTCAAAACAACAGTCAAATTGGGTCTTGATCTATCAGAATCTCAAAAACAAAGAATCGAGCAATTGAATGAACTTGATGAGATACAACAAAATGTTATTCACAGAACCAACATAGTTCAACAACAAAGATCCAGATGGCATGATAAGTTTATCAAAGATAGGAAGTCCCAACTGGGTGATTGGGCATTGCTTTTTTATTCTAAATTTAAATATTTTCAAGGAAAATTTCAAACTCATTGGCTTGGTCCTCATGAGATTGAAACTATCTTTGATAATGGAGCAGTCGGAATTAAAATCATTGATGAAGAAAAAGTAATTTTCGTTGTAAATGGTCATAGACTACGAATATATCATAAACCATTAAAAAAGGAAGAGTTCATAAGAAATCTGCAAGATAATATTGATTTGAAGTTGGTTAAGGAAGATTCTTCTTCCTCTCCAACTTAGCCTTCTACTTTCTTTTTCAAGAAAAATAAAAATATATAAAAAATAAATAGATAATAAAACATAAATAATTTGTATAAACATGAAAACCAACATTGTTGGCATGTTTATACAGAAAATCTAAGTTGAAAACCGAAAATTCTTGGCAGCCTAGATTTATTTTAATTTCCCTATTCTTGTCCCATTTCTTTATTCCTCTTTGTAGAAATAATACAGCTACAAAATTGTCAATAATCTGCAGCGTTCATGAAATCCCGCAGCTAACTTGACAGGTTATGGCCAAAGCAAATGAAGATCTTGGCCAAAGCAATCTGAATGGAGATCACAGCTAACGCAACCTAAGCAACCTACAAAAAGAGAAAATTAGTAATGCAGAATGAAATGTATGCAAATATTAGTTAAATAATAAAGGACAAACATTGAGTTGTGATATAAATAGATAATTGTAATTGTTGCCTCCACCATATTATGTAATGGTTACCTTTGTCATGACATAATATTGGTTTTCGCCATTCAATGCATGAATTTTTGATGATCATAACGAGATGTGATTGCCATTAAATCCTTGCTATTGTTTAATTTTATTCACCTTTATTCGTATAGAATCCCATTTCTCCCGTACATTATCCCATTTCCTTCGCATTATATCCCATTTCCTTCACCTTTGTTTCATTCTTCTTTGCTAAAAACACCTCAATTGCTACCTAAATTATGTTTATGTCCCTGCTACACTCCACAATTATGTCAAAAATGGTAATTAGGGACTGAAGCTTCCTCACCATGGGAGTTATTGTGCGTTCTAAGCCAAATGGAGCTAAGTTTCTTGAAGCCTATCCACAGGTAAAGTAGCAATTGTTGCAGGCATGATGGTTGCAGTTCTTTGAAAAGTTTGATGGGCACGATAAGGAGGTTACAAAGTCGTTTGCTCGAGCCTATGATGGGATAGAAGTAGAAATTGGAGATATCGGGCTGGTTTTCACAGAGTCGTTCTTGGAAGAAGCTACAATATTGCCAAGAAACGAAGAAAGTTGGTTTAAAAATTAGAAGATCAAAGAGAAAGATTGGGAAATCTTTTTGAAAAACCTAGGTATGGACATATCCATTTTTAAGAAGGGAATTCCAGTAACAACTTTAAAAAGTAAATGGAGAATTTTTTTGTTAATCATTTAGAAGTTCATAACCTGTGAGGGTAGGTTTAGAAATATGTTATATTACCATGCTTGGTTGATGATACATTTATTGATGGAAACGAAATCAATTTGCCTTAGAAATAATAGTTTTGCCAGTACACATGAAGGTCTATCAAAGGAAGGAGCAGAGAAAAACAAAAGTAGTAAGAGAAAGTCTTAGAAAGAAGAGTTTTGTCAGTTCACATGAAGGTCCATCAAAGGAAGGAGCAGAGAAAAACAAAAGTAGTAAGAGAAAGCAAGTTATCGTTGTTAAAAAACCATCAAGAAGAAGCGCACGACTTACGAAATCGGCCATTAAATAGTCTTTAGGTTTTTTTTATTTAGTCACCAATTGCAAGTCCAACAAGAAAAACCCCAAAAATCGACCTTGTTCAACAAGAAATCTATGATTATATAGAATCTCTTGAATAGAAAGCACAAGGAAAAACTATTGATTTATCCTCAAATCAAGAAGAAATTTTGAGTGAAGAAATTCATTTCAGTCCTCCACAAGAATCCAAAATTGAAAATGTTTTTAAATAGGAAATTTATGAACTAGAAGTGTTGAATAGGTTTCTAAAGCAGGAACATGAAGCAATGAATGTACAAAATGACATTCAAAAAACTCAAAATGATAATATTTTCTTACATCTTTGCCACTCGTACAAGGAAAACAAGAAGTTAAAAGCTAAAAATAAACTTCTCAAAAGTAAAATCAGGGGTTTGCAATGCAGGATTTTAATGAAGAAACCAAGGGTGGCAACCAAAACCAAAACCAGAAAAATAGAGAATACTAATTTAGATGTTCTTGCTCAAGCTTCGGAGGTAGCTCAGTGATAGAGTGGGTTACAAATTTTGAAATGTTGTGCATTAGGACATGTAATATCTTCTGTGTGGGGGAATGTTGAAGACCAAAATTGTTCCTTTTTTACACCTTCCCCAAACTCCATTCACTCCATACTCTTCCTTTTTTACCATAATAATCTCAATAAGGAGTAATCTTGCAAGATTATTGGGAAAAGTAGGTACCTAATCATCTTCTTTTCATTGTTTCATTATTATTTGATTTAATTTTTACTTAAGCTACCAAATTGCATCGATTTTGTAGCTAATGATCGATTATGTAGCTTACTTGAAGAATCTGAAGGTTCTGAAACACCAATTGATTAATGAAATGTATGGGCAGGTAGCTGACAACTGGCATAACGATATCCACCTATCTTCATGATCCAACAAGATGATAAGGATGTCATATGAGCAAGTCAACATGAAAGTCAGTGCGGCGAGAAAGGAGCCAAAGACGAATAAGGTGAATCAGAAGATCAATGATAATGATGAAGCTAACATTTTGCCTCACGATTTTCTTTTCCGATAGAAAATCATGAAGAATCGCTATTGCATATTATCTTATGTGCATTTATAAAAGCAAGTTTGGTTATTCCTATGTGTGTTGCGTATTAATGCATGTTTAATCTCTGATTGATCGTTGCTTACCTACAACTTACAGGAGGGCCCGGTGGGGGTTGTAAGGTCTTATTTTATTTTTAGTTAATATTTCAGTTTTGAATTTTAATTCTGTACCATTAGATTATCTCGACTAATCTTTCAGTTTTGGTTTTCAGTGAATGCTTATAACAATGAGAACAGAATTTTTTGCAAAGTTTGTTGAAGATTTCTTTTATAGATTTAATCATTTTGTTGTGTGAAGGATGAAGAAAATAAATCAAAAGGATTTATTATGCACATGTAAATTTTGATCAGTTATAAGTATAATTTCTTTCAAGGCTTTAATTATGTGATTTTGATTTTCTAGTGTGATATTTTAAATTCTGCATTTAAGATTTAGTTTAATTTATTTTCAGTGAGAAGTAGATTTAGATTTGTTGGTGAGATATTTATTTCTGCAATTTTAGATTAGCTTTCTTTTCTGCAAATGTAAAGAGAATTTGGATTTGATTTTGCTAATTACTTATGCAATTTAATTTAGTTTTATTTATGTCAATGTGATATTTTCCTTTCTTACGAGAGTGACAATTTCTTAGATAAATAATGTGCATGAAAACATCCTAATTCAATCTAAAAATTTATTCACATCGTAAAGAATCCTAGCACAACTGGTGCACATACACTTCATTGGTTTACAAGCCCTGGTCAATAATTTATGCAGTAATTTAAGCTCAATTAAATTACGAAACATCTCCTTTCCTACATCATTTATAGGTTTCCCGACTTTTCCTTGAATGATATCCAAAACTTTATGCTTAGAGAGGATAATCTCTATCCTCTTTTTACATGCCCTGTAATTGGGGGCTCCTTCTAGCGTGTTTTCTCCCTTCATTGTAGTTGACATAGTCTCTATAGATAGTAGGCTTATATTCTTATGTAAACCTTTTCCTTAATGACCTTTATTTGTTCCTTCCTTCTTAACCCTTCTTTCAATAGATATTCAAGCTGCCTTTTTCTTTCCTTCTTCACCTTAGCTTTGATACCATGTTAGAAAATCATAAAGGTAGAAAGATTTTCTTATGTAGATAATTCTTGTTTTATTATTGTATTCTTATTATCTTGTTCTTGTTCTTCTTTTATGTTATTTTCATCAAGCAATCATCAAATCAAAACATGAAGATCAGGGACACCAGATGTAGGCACTCATGCAAGCCTAAAACCTATTTCTAGGGGGAAACCCCGTCAAACTCTTCCACTAATCAAATTGAGATATACCAAGACCTTAAACCTGACCAAAAGACCTTCCTCCGCCACCAAGTCAGCCATCCATCATGATTCAACAAACTTCAGTAGTCTCCTCTTGTCCAGTAGTAACCTAGAATTTCATCCCCCGACAACTCCAAAATTTTGATCTAGCTAAAGTACTACAATTTCGTCCCTTCTAGCAACCAAAAACTTTGCACGTGTGAGATAAAGAGAGAAAAAATTCAACTTCTTATGCTTGACAAATACCTCCTTCACTAGGGTTTCTCTCCTCTTCCTTGAATTTCACACCTTTTTATGTCCCCAACAACTACAAATTGAACTTGTTGGTGATGTGCTTCAAATGAGGTTGAGTTGCTACTGTTATGTAATATATTTTGCTCCTCAATTTGGCTGACTTATCTAGGTTGAGGTTGACTTGGTGGGGGAGGCCTAAATGACCTATTTTACATTAATTTTTTATTTTTATTTTTATTTTTATTTATTTTTTTTATTTTTTATTTTTTTTTAATTTCTTGTTATAGATGAAGCCCAAGAAGAGTCTTTTACATTATGACATGGACAATGACACTTTACTTAAATCCTAGAAGCCTACACTGCAGCCTTTGACCTAAGAACCATTGACCCAAACATGAAACCCATGCTTTAATAAATCAATTCCTTTTATAATAAAATTTATTTTTCTTTATTTTGACAAATACATTACATCATGACTCAAATACAATTACTAAGATCAATACTAATTACATTTTTCAACACCCATGCAACGCCCAAGATAGAGAAGGAAGGTAGCGCCCAACCAAGAGATAGAGAACTGCTACCAATGCTAACTCTGGAGGGGCGCACTCCACAATGAGTGGATCCTTAAAAAAACTTCTAGAAGAAGTTAGTTAAAATACAACTGGCAATTTTGCAAAAAAAATTGAGCGGTTTTCCAAATACCACCAGTGATTTAGAGTAGGTCGAAGCTCTTGAGTGCCTATATATAGGCCTCATTTTGAAATGTAAGGGGGTGGGAATATTGGTTGTAGGAGAAACTCTACCAATTTTTTTGGTGAATTGTTGGGAGGTCTTGAAGCAATCTTTGGGAAGAATTTTAAAGTAATTCTTGGGTTGTTTATTTTTCTTATCATGCATGTTCCATAATACCTTATGTTTTGAAGTTTACTACTAATGAAATACAAGTTTATGCAGTTTTCATGGCATTTTAAGTTGTGAATCTGATTTGTTATGCAAATTGTGTAGAATTGTATGAAGACTATTAGCTGAAATGAATTTTGGCATGAATATGATGGCTTGTTTTAGTCTTTCAAAGATCTATCAAGTTAGTTTGAAGAGTATCTTGATTTTCTCGATATTTCTTACTAGGGTTTTGCAAGAAAATGGTAACATTAAAAGTGTTTCTAATGGTTGAATTCTTAATTGCTTAGTTATCCACCAAGTTTTATCTAATTTAAAAGAATTCTTAGTTGCTCCTTTAAATTGGGTAAGGCTTGATTCTCCATCTTTCATCCATGTTTTACATTTTAAAAAACATGTATGTCACACCTAAGGATTATGAATGCTCCTACCCAAGATCAGCAGAAATGAAACTCAGCAAAAGCAATTAATGTCTGGTGTTTATTCCCTCAACCTTGATTCCCAAACAATTTCTAACTAACAACAAATCTAAGGAGAATTTGAAAGTTCATATTGTCTTGAAGAACACATAATGAATATTGGATGTGAGTGATGAATAATTTCTTGGATGTAATTTTGATTTTATTGCTTTTACCCATTCACATTGGCTATTGAGAAGATTATATCTTCATAAAATTTTAATTCAATGGTATGATGAAATTTTTCATTTAATTTCCTTTTCTTGTGACACTTAAAGGGGAAAATGAAATACATGCATCTTGAACATGAAATAAAATTATGTCATATTAATTGTTTCAAGTTTGAATTACATAGCAATTTACAGAGACAAACTAAATATATGATTTTATTTGTTTTCATTAAAGTCATCCCACTTTTGACAATCCTTTCAATTAAATAACACAATCTAGCATATCAGAGTCAAAGGTTTCTCAAACATAAGGAATATATCCATAAATAAGATGACTAATGTTAGATCAGATACATAATGTTAGATCAGATACAAAATGTGTCCATAAATATAGCAACAAATAGGATCTAACTTGGATGTTCCCAAGCTTTGCATTACAGCAAAACATAATCTAACTTTGGGGAACCAACAAATGCGGTGGAATAAAGATTGGATTGATTCTTGATTAAGGAGAATTTTCTTGAGAATATGGGAAACTCATGTACTCAGGTTCAACCTACATGTATCTCAAACCATTTCCCTACTTTTATGTAATGAAGGGATGAATACAGCTATAAGGATCTTTCTTATAAGTTCAATGATACTTGGCTTTCGAAAGTGGAGCTCAATGGTATTATTAGACATTGGTGGTCTCAAGATATGGATATCTTGTTTGACTCTCAGATGGATAGGCTATCTTGTAAGCTGAAAATTTTGAAAAACATTGGTGAAAAAGTAGGAGCAGGATAAAAAGAAAAAAAATGTTGAATTACAATAGATTGACTCTTTGCAGGAGCTTTTGTTGGATCCTATTGATGGTTTTTTTTATTGTCTTCGGTATTACTAAATGTACACAATAAATTTAATTGTCGGTCGGGGCTAGTAAGCTTATGAGACGCTAAGTGCTATATGCACGGGAAACGAGTTTTCCCAATTATTATAATGAACCATAGAGAAATGTGCAAGGGTTGGTGGTCTCATTAAAGGGATCTACTATCACCACAATTCAGTTATTTGGCACCTCAATTACCTAAACGCATAATAGGTAAGTTCTATGTCACCAAATATTGACAAGGTAATTATAAATTTTATTTAGTCTACAATTTTGTAGAAAATGATTGTTTATGGCCTTTCAAATGAGATTTAGCACCGATCCTTTTTAAAAAAACCATCAAAAAGGAAACTTTACATAAAAGAAAAGAAATATAAAATGAAACATTAACTATTCTAATTTACCAACACACATATGTTTGTGAAACTCGAGAACAACAAAGTAACTAAATACAACACACATATGTATTGAAACTTTGAAGGTAACAAAACTATATTAA
>APFE030744149.1:5961-18765 GCA_000404065.3 Pinus taeda
ACGGATAGAGGCGATCCCTACTAGCCCAACAGGGGTCTAGCAACAATCGAACAATGCTACACCGCAGGTTCCTAGTTGTAATTAACAAGTGGGTGAGAGTAACCTACTTGGATTCCAACGCTTATTTGTCGAAGAGATACTCCTCTCGCTCCTTCGCTCCAGCCGATCATGATTCCCCGCTATCCTCGCGGATGAACACCTGCACAAGCAAAAGAGAACAAACAAGAGCGTAAAATCTACTAACAACAACTATGTATCGGTCAGGAAAGATACAATTTGCACTAATCAATCATTGAACAAGTGTAAATGGAACCATAAGAGTAGTCATCTATCTTTATTAACAAAAAGTAGAGTAAGGTACAACCGATGTCCTGACGCTGAGTCCTTCTCTAGAGGGTCCAGCCAGCATATCTTCCAAGCATTCACCTTTGGAGAAAATCTCCCAAGTCAAAAGGTCTCTCTCTCACATACAAGGCAACAAGCTTATGACCTTTCTCAAGCTCAAAGCAATCCTCACACAACACACCAAATGCCTACAAAGAGCAGCACTAAAATGCACTAAGAATTCCTCAATCAAAATCTATATGTTCCAAACTAGCTGCTCATGGGCCATGGAGGAGGCTTATAAAGAGAAAGAGTCTCCATGAATAGGTAAAGGATGAGCTTTCCCCCAAGATAAGTGGATGGTCAGTCGAACAGACATGCCAGAGAAAGGATGGCGACCTCAACAATGCTAACAACCAGTTCTGGAGGGGTCTGGAAGGCTGGTTGTTAGAACAAATTCGCCCAAACAGGATCAGTGCGGAAAACCCGCGAACTGCCGCGCTGACATCGCAAACCAATGTAGAAGAGGTCTGGTCAGCGCGAAAAGGACAAACGGAGGGAGCGTTGTTCGTGGAAATGGGACCAGCGCGGAAAAGACGTGTGCTTCCGCGCTGGCAGCGCAGCAGATACATTGGCCCCCGCCCGTCAGCGCGGTTATTTTATTAACAGACGCGATGATCCATTTAACTTAGGCAAAGAGGGTTTTTAGCCATTTTTGAGGAGCATGAGTATGGGTGAATGTGGTTTATAGCACAGTAGGGAGACTGACATGATGGCAGTGACATTTTACTGTGTAAAAGGTATGCCCAAAGAGCCAGATACAACATAAGATGCCAATTGGACCAATTTTTGTTGATCATCCTTTGCAAGATCGTCTTCAAGGTTTTGTTCACTTCCTCAACCTATCCATTGGCCTGAGGATTATAAGGAGACGAATGTTCCTGCTAAAAACCAAATTTAAGAGCCAATTCATACATTAGTTGGTTCTAGAAATGACTGCCATGGTCAGTGACAATCTCTCTCAGGATACCGAACCTTGAGATAATCTGATTAAAAAGGAACAATGTCGTTGTTTCACTATCATTTTTGTAAGTGGTCATGGCCTCAGCCCACTTCGTGAAGTAGTCTACAGCCACGATAATGTACTTGTGATTCGCTGTTGAAGGCAGATTACAAGTTGTAAAATCAATCCCCCACTTAGTAAAAATACCGACAGTGACAATGGGAAAAAGAGGAGCTGGATGTGAGTGCATCTTTCGAGTATAAACTTGACAAGGGTGACAGAATTTGACTGCTTCAACATAATCTTTGAAGAGCGAAGGCCAAAAACAGTCAGTACGTAAGATACGCTGGGCTGTAGCA
Organism: Pinus taeda; assembly: GCA_000404065.3. Classification (NCBI taxonomy): domain Eukaryota; kingdom Viridiplantae; phylum Streptophyta; class Pinopsida; order Pinales; family Pinaceae; genus Pinus; species Pinus taeda. The sequence continues at coordinate 7,648 of APFE030744149.1, forward strand.
AGCCTTGAAAGATGACCACCACAAGCTCCAATGTGGCAGTCATTGAGCACTGACTTTGCTTCTTCTAGGGTTAAACAATGCCGAAGGATTGAATCAACCCCTCGACGATATAATGTATCACCAATCAAAACATAATGTTTTGCCAGGTGACGTGATTTTCGGCGTTCATCCTTAGAGAAAGTAAAGGGAAACTTTGAAGTCTGGAGATAGACAATGATATCTCCATACCAAGGGTCGAGTGAAGAGATGAGGAATAAATGTTTGTTGGGAAAACTTTCCTCATAAATAGTATCCTCTCCACAAGGTAGCTCGGAAATTAACTTGGAAAAAACCATGGATTTCTTAGACTTGGCGGACAAGAATTTGAGATCAAATTCTTGTAAAATGACTATCCATCGATTATATTTGCCCCCAATCACTTGCATACTGAGGACAAATTGAAATGGATTTACCACCGCTAAGACAAAAGTTTTTCATAGCAAGATATAATGACGAAGCCACTGGACAGCATGGACAGCTACCAAGGCCAACTTCTCAATAGGAGAATAGTGAAGTTCAGGACCTATCAAGCCTCAACTCAAATAATAAATCACATGCTCTGTGAGAGCATCATCTTCCTGAACGAAAACCATACCTATGGTTGATTCTGCCGTAGCGAGATATAAAAGGAAATCCCTACCATAATCCGGTGGACTCAAAAGCAGGGCAGAGACTAATGCCTTTTTCAAGGCATCGAACGACCGCTGCACAAATTCATCCCATACATATGGAACTCCTTTCCGTAGAAAATGCATAAACCCTTTAGTGATCTCAGCATAATTCGCTATAAACCGTTTTAAGAAATTATCCTTCCCCTGAAGACTTTGAAGTTGTTGAATTGAGGACGAGGGAGGCAACTGAATTATTGCCTCTACCTTGAAGGGATCAACCCTAATCCCTTCACTTGACACAATGAACCCTAATAACTGACCAGATGTAACCGCAAAAATGCACTTATTGGGAATCAACTGGATTTTGTAAAAACGACATCACTCCAAAACCAATCGAAGATGACTAGGGTGATCAGTTCTCTTTCGAGAACGAGCATCTAGACCATCCAGGTATGCTTCGATGATGTGTTTAATGTCATGGAAATCATATGACATGGCCCGCTAGAAGATAGCTCCAACATTTTTTATACCAAAAGGCATCTTTCTGTATGCAAAGGTACCCCAGGAACATATAAAAGTTGTCTTATGCTAATCTTCCAGACGGATAGAGATCTTATTATAACCGGAAAAACTGTCCACGAATGAGAAATCTCATTACCCGCACACTCATCAATAATCTGATTAATGAATGGCGTGGGGTAATTATCTTTGGGACAAGCTTTGTTTAGGTCCCTAAAGTCAATGCATACTTGAATTGTTCCTTGATTTTTATCCATAGGAACTAGATTAGAAACCCAATCAATAAGAGGAATAGGGTATATGAAACCCGCCTTGAGTAGCTTCTCTACTTCAACTTTAATGGCTGCTACTTTCCTAGGGTTAACCAGTCGAAGCCTCTGACGAAGCGGTTTGGAATTTTCATACGTATTGATCTCATGTTGAACTATGGATGGATCAATGCCAGGCATTTATTCATAAGACCAAGCGAATACATCCCGAAATTCCTTAAAAAGGTTGGCATAAATTTGAATTTCATCAAGGGAACATTCAGCTGCGATAAATATATTCTCAATCACATTCGGGTTCCTATAGATGTTTATAGATATTGTTTTTGAAATCACCGACATATTACCTTCGGCATGAAAGTGTGATGGAGCCAAAGGGTTTGATACCATACAAACATCCTTAGTAAATAGCTCAGAGAACCAAGATTCTACTTCCTACAATGGAGGAAGAAAATATGAACGATGGTGTAAGTCTTCCCAAGGTAGATCTACACCCATCATCACCTCTATGATTGCTTCTTCAGATGGTAAAACTGTATCTAAGCAGTCCATAGTGGAGGTAGAATCAAGGGTCCATGCCGAGGCCACATCACCATCTAACTCCTCCTCAGAGAAAGGGGTGGAATGGTTATCTGCAGAGTTAACAATAGACTGATATCTAAGCTCTGCTGCAGACATAGGGAATGCCATTCCACCAACTTTTCCTTCAACTAATGTGGTCGTAGGTGAAGGCAAGGTCCAAGGGTCTGAAAAATAATGAGTTCAGAAGAACTCTTCTCGTGAAGACTCCTTGGATGATGAAATGACATTGATTCTAGCGATAGAAGAGGGAAAATCAAAGGTACCCATCAATGAATAATACATCCCAACTCCTAGATTCTATGTAGGCAAAGGAGGGTTATCCACTAAAGGAACAGTAGAATCCAAAGTTTCCCTGGGATCAGCTAGAGAATAATCCAATTGATCAATATTAACAATTTTCCCATCATGAGGAAAGCAAATGACACGAAACAGAGTCGAAACAATGACATCCATTTCGTATACCCAATTCCTTCCTAAGAGGAGATTGCAATCTAGGTTAGCGTCAATGACTTCTATTTCGATATTGATGACCTTCCCCCAAACACATATGGGAAAGGCCAGGATAATCCCATGCGACCTATGAGAATGTCCATCAAATGCAATCAGGAGGGTAGGTGAAGGAATAGCCGAAGGCGATCCAATGGCCTTCCATCATGACATCAACATGATGCACGTGGAAGCTCCTTCATCAATAACGGTACAAAAAATGTTAATTTTCTAGTATGTAGACTTTATTTGAAAATCCATATGATAAGGGAGTCACTTTTTGACATTAAGCATGTCGAAAGTGATCACTAAAGAGTTATTTGGATCAACTGCCCCTATCGCCAAAAGCAAAGCACTTTGTTGAGCTGGACATGACTGGAGAACCTCTAAAGTGGACACGGCGCATGGACTCTAAGCCAAATCCTCAACAATCGAGTAATTCTGGGTGGCCCTAGAATTAGGATTAATAGTCGCGCGTTTAGCGGAATCTTTCAGTATCCTTGGTATAGTCTCGACAAGGGGTCGCTCAATATGAAGGTCGGTATTTCTGGGAGCAATTTTGTCCTTGGAATTTTTAGCTTCACCGTAATCACATGACCAAGTGGCCACATGGACATTAGAACCCATCATGAAAACATTTTATGATTTCTCCCCTTCCTGGTTGCCCCCTACAAAGGTACCAAGATTTGAATTTGCGCAAGCAAGCAGTTGCTGCCCTTGGGGAAAAGGGTTGGTTAAGATAGCTTGAGAGTTAGAAGTCCCTTGCTACCCTAACAAGTGCTAAGAATATTGAATCTTTGGGTAGAGATAAGTTAAATGGTCTCCACTGCATAGTTTGCACGGAAACTTGACTTTCTTTCTAGACCCATTTCCGCCACCACCAATGTTATTGCCATGTTTATCTGCATCAGTATTCCCATCTTGACTCTTTTTATTACCTCGTCCTTTCTTTTTCCCATTGGAATTTTGATTTCCTTTGGGGTTGGAAGATTGGACGGCATTAATCGAAAAGGGTTAAGAAGACGAAGGGTTAGACGATGTGACCTAGTTGTTCGTAGAAATTTGTAAAGACAACTATTGCAATTGGCTCAACAGATTCACCGCATTTATGTCTACAGATCCAACGATACCATCCGCATGTGGACTTGGCTTCGACTTGGCTATATAAACCTTAGTCCTAGGAGAATCTAGCAAGATTTTTTGTAGAATCCCAGACTAAGAGTAAATCCATTCTAACTGTTAGGCCTTAAAAATAGCTTGCTCCTCAGAGTAGACTCCAGACAGGGAGACATCATTAGAGATTTTAGGTTGTAAAGATAACAAAAACCATTTAAGACGGTATTCTGGGGGAATTTTAGCTTTAATTAGCCTCTTTCTCCATCTCCATTCTTGAATATGATCAGAAATGTGAGTTGTCGTATCCTGACGAAAATTAGCCAGAAGTTCAATTCTGGCATCATAACAGATGGGAAACTGGAAATGATTTAGGAAAATGTTAGCCAAATTGGCAAAAGATGTAAATTTGTCCCCTAGCAACTTTATATACCACTTGGCCGCATTGCCAATCAAGGTGCGTTGAAAAAGTCTCAACCTAATCAAGTCATCGATAAGGGAGTTTGATGAGCACCATAAATGGAATGTGGTTACATGGTCGTCGGGGTCTTCACCACCCTTCCCCTCGAACTTAGGAATGTTTGAAGGGAGTTTGGTTGGGACCAGAGGCCAAGTCGGATTACATTTGATTGGATCATTTGTTAATTTCGTGAGATCTGGCAAGTTCAACATTGCCAGAAAAGGAAGCCTAGGAGGACCTTGGGGATTCCACCCATACTGGCTGGAGCTCCCAAAGTTCTGAAAAGATTGGCTTGGATTTTGGAAGGCAACAAGTTTCCCGAAGTAACCAGCTGAACCAAAAGGAAGACCTTGTGATCCAGCAAAACTCAGAGTTTGACCAACTCCGGCTGAAAAACCTCTATAACCGGCGAAGTTCCCTCCTAAAGGGTTATAAGGAGTGGATAACCCCTAATAAGGATTCCAAGTAGAAGCTAAGGGAGGAATACTTCAAAACGAGCTAATTGTGGAGTACAGCCTATTCCCTTATTGGCCAAAAAACAGATTCCCAGTTCCCATGCCACTAACCACAGGGTTAGTTCAACCTTAAAAGGGATTGTTGCCTTGTCTTGTAGAAGGAAAAGGCATAGATCCTATCATCAGGTTGGAATGTGGTATATGAAGACTTCCAAAAGGAAAAACCTAAAATGAAGCTGACCCACCCATCATGGATGCGAAGGCACTGAACGGAACTGATGGAATACCCTATGAATGGGTGCCAAATAGGAAGAACCCAGAACTAAAAGCGTTGGCTTGAGAATTTCCACTCGTAGAAGAAATGGAGGTAGACCCAACTAAAGATGTGCTAACAAAAGACCCAAATAGAGATGCAGAGGGGATGGAAATAGTTCCTCCCCCTTGTACTCATGTTGGAGTCTGCATAGTTGTAGCACTTGTGGTAGATGCTATGCTTCCAGTAGTAGCCATCGATGGTAAGTGTGTAATATGACTTGGACTTGACAGTCTATGCGTTGGATTCCCAACGTATTGTAATACGTCTAGATAGTTAGACGGTAGAGGAGAATTTGAAGCCGCTAACAACTCTAGGAGTTCTTCTACCTCTATGCTATCTTCTGTTTGAAAGAGAACTCAAGAAAGAACTTGAATGTTCCTCTCTAGTTCTGCAGAAGCACCAGGCCTATGCTAAACACTAATGCCCCTAAGAGGAGGATCAATCCCTGATGTGTCTGCTACCACGGGATGAAACCCACCGAAAGTATTACCTCTGCTTCTAGGAGAAGGCTCTAAAATTGGTGGTGAAAGACCACGAAGTCTTCGAGACCGTCTAGGTGATCGGTCAGCCACTTTGAATTTTTTATTAAGATCTAATTAAAGACTCCAGAAAAAATGAAAGCTAGGCCGACTAAGAGCATAGAGCACACACTAAAAAATTCCCTAAAATATGTCAACCATTCAAACAACTTTCAAGTATTTTCGCTCTGAGTGATGAGGACCAAACACCAAAATACAAGAAAGTGAAGTAAGGGTCCTTCCAAAGATAGTCTACGATAATGACAACCCAGTCCTACCAGTGAAGGTAACAAAGGAAGTTATGTTGACCTCCTAAAAACAACCTGCGTCGGTGCAAGCCCCCAAGCTTCACAAAGGTGCTCTCCAGTAGTACTGTTGAGAGTGATACAACGTCGACCTCAGGTACCATGGGATTCCCCTCTGCAGCCACCTATGTAGATCCCTAGGAGAAGCAATTAAGGTTACCCACTCATGTTAGAAGCCAGGCGAAACAGTTTTGAGGTAAGATCCGACAAGTAGGAGAGGGGTTATATCTCTTCCTTATCTTCAAAAACCCTCGTGCTTAACTCCCAAATCCGAAGCTTTCCTGGTCTTCTTAATGCTATTGTATTTTCACTCAATATTCAGACTCCTCTGTTTGAAAGTTTAAATGGCCTTGAAGATTTTTCTCTCCATTCACCTAATCCAAGGCCCTAAAATATCCTAAAACTTGTTAGTGTGTCTAACATGACAATTATAAAAGTTCTAATGTATTTTAGTTAGCACTTGTTTTTAAATGGGTTGTTCTTTAAGTCAAGGGATAAGCTGAAGTGAAACTTGTGGTGTTTTGATGCAAAAGAAATTAATAAAAACCAAACTATATGCAAATGCACTTGTTTTGTTCTTCAATGAAAGAAATGTCTACTAGGTTCTAAGGATGTTCTAAGAAAGCAATAAATTCTTTTTTTCTTTTCTTTTACTCAAGCTTCACACACAAAAATTAAGAAAACTATGAATTCCCTAAAAGACTCACAATTTTATCCTAATGCAATGAGTACATGCTGATGCAAGATTTAAAAGTATTCTAAATCAAGGAATGAAAGTAACTTGTTTATCAATTGTAGTTTGCCACTTAAGATGTTTAGATAGAATATAAGTTGCTAATGTTCATTTTGTCCAAACATTAAAAACAAGTTTTAAGACAAACAAAAATGCACCTTCACTCACGAAAAGGAAACTAAACCCAAACAAGGCCAAAGAAAGCAAAAACCAAGTTTTCAAGAAGTTTTCTTCAAAAGCAAAAACAAAAATGAATTAAGCACGCTTGAGCCAGAGGAGTTCTGGGATGGGTGGCCTCCTGGGAAGTCCTAGTTACCGGGTGCAAGCCCCGGAAGTGATGATTGATGCTATGTGATTCGTTCTCCACTTTTCACTAGTTTCAATCCCACTTATTCACCCCTGTGAGCATCACCCGATGCAATGAGTGCTAAGTGAACTATTCAAAAATCATGAGAAATTAGTCAGTTACGACTACCTCTCATGGAAATGGTCATACGTTTGAATGACTTACTTAACGTAGTTGAATCCCAAAATCATATCTAAAAATGAATTTTCAAAAGTGCTCCAACTAAGATTGAAACTTTATGATTGAAGAATAGGTAACAATACACTTTGCAAGTTTACAACACAAAACAGGTGAAAACTCAACAAAAAGTGTGTTTCAAGATGCTCTTAACAATCAGAAAGTAGCCCAAAAAGCTTGGTGACAGCAATCAAAAGATCAATAAAGACAACTCTCAAAACCGTCATACAACAACTTTCAAAAAGCAAACATGTAACTAGTCATAAAGATGCAGTTTTGACATGCAAACTATTATCACCCCAAGAAACTCTCCTAGGTTGTAACTTGGAGATTCTCGGGACATTACTAATTCAACTTAATGTTGCAGGTGGATGAATGGAAGGAATGATGCTTGTTCAAGCCAGATAACCACTCCTACTTTGCTTGACTCCAGAAATGCGTGAACACCCCTAGACTACAAGGCTTTAGACCACCAATTACTCACAGTTTAAAGATTGGGTGAATGGAGAATACTAACCACACCAGCAAATGCACAAGACCTTATGATGGCCAGCTGCAACCAGTAAAGAGGTCTGCAAATTTAATTCCCTAATGCACAGATGGGATGACATCTCTCTTGCATTAAGTGAAAAGAAACCTTAATAACACATTCACTGATACCTACAAGATTTTAACATAGACGTAAGATGACAGTTCCCCAAATGCTAAACATCAAGAGTGCACGAAAAATACATAACAAGCACAACTTAGAACAAAATAGGAATGGAAAGTGAGCAATTAACAGAAAAATAATCTTGTATTAGCTAAAAATTAAGACGAGACGCTGCAAGTATCAAAGCAGTTACAGTCTCTAGAAGTTGAACCTTACATCAAAACAATAGCCATCAACCTTGATTACATCTTGTTTCTGGGTATATATAGAGTTTGAATACAAAGGCACTTGGCCACTCTAAGTGTGGAGGGGTCATAATTGACCACCAACCGCTTTAACTGCCTAGCAGGCCTTCTGAGTGCAATTGCTTGATGTATCAAATGGATCTGATCTCCTCGGGTGCTCTGTTGTCCTCTGAGGTGGCTGGAGTGTCGTATAAGATAAAATGCCATGCATGTTAAATGCAAGTTTATTCTCAAGCCTTGTCCTTCTTCTTCTCGGTTATACAGTCTATTGAGTGCATTGGTTGAGGAACTACTGCAAACAGTACTGGAAACTGCTTGTGTTTGTCCTTCGGGTGCACAAAGCAGTTAAGGGACGAAGACTACATAACAAGTGGACGAACTGAATGGAGGACAAGATTGGCTGTTGGATTGTGCAGATGGATGACGGATATAGCTCGGCGGGAGGTATTAGGAGGATGCAGGAGCGAGGCAATCATGAGCCATTGGATCTAGGGTTGGCAGATCCAACGGTCATCAGGCGAAGGAGACGCGCAGGATTTAACAGGCAGGGATGGAGTGGTTTGAGAGGTAAGTGGTATTGCTCGCACCGCCGTTGGGGGTTGGGCGGTAATCGTACAACGACGTGCGATCCCATTCAACGCATGACGCATGGCGGCGGTGAATGGGCGAAAACCACTTTTATCGCGAGTTAACGTCTAGTCGGTTTGCAGGCGGGAGAAGAGTGAACGACGTCCAATTGCAGCGGAGATGATCGGACGACAAAGGGTTGATCACGCGAGTTTTCATCGGATGTTATGGGGAAAGAGCTTGTGAAGGCGTGCAGTCATGTGAACATGGTTATATGATGGTTTAAGCCCCGCACTTAGGGGCCTAAGGGAGCATGGGCTTATACAGGGTTTTAGAGGTAAAATGGAGCTAGTGGGGTTTATGAGAGTGTAAGCAGAGTGAAGGGAAATAGGAAGGGTGACTGATACGAGTCCTCTTTGAGCAATAACAACAGGGTCGGGCCTGCATTTGACCCTCAAAATGTCCAAGTATATAGCAGAGCTAACACTATCTCCTTCTGGGGATGAGATCCTCCCTGCGAGGTCTCAAGAACTTGCAAATCAATGCCTTTTATGTGAAAACCAATTAGAAAAATTTCCTAGTGTTCCATTGGGCGTGGAGTCTAACTGAGCCTACACTAAAACAAATAAAGCAACATATTTACAATTTTAAGGCCAAAAGACCCTAAATAACATAAATTTTCAGAAAATGCCCATTAACTGGGCCACCAAAAACTGTCTCCCCTTCCATACTTTGCAGTATGAAGGTATTGTTCCCTTGGATATGAGAGATGATAAAAGGCCCTGTCAAGAAAGCATAAAACTTCCCATGGTTGTCTTTCTTCTCTTTCAGTGCATCCCACTTCAGAACCAAGTCTCCAACCTGAAAATTATCTGTTTTTGTCCTTTTGTCAAAAGCTTCCTTGATCTTTTTTTGATGTGCCACAGACCTTTCAACCAACTGTTCTCTAATTTTATGTACCTCTGCTAAGTCGGTGATTCTTTTTGCCATGTCTTCTTCCTCATTCGGCTCTTCTTGTAGGAACTTTGCCACAGGGAGGGTTAATTGAATTGAGAACATAGCCTCAGTGCCATATACTAGCTTGAATGGAGAATTCCCTGTGGATTTCTTAATGGTCACTCTATCAGCCCACAGTGCATATTTGAGCTTAGAATCCCAATTCTTTTTATTGTCTTCCAACAGCTTTTTAATTATCCTTATCAGGCTCTTATTGGAAGATTCTGCTAGACCATTTCCTTGAGGGTAGTATGAGGTGGAATGAACCAGTTTAATGCCCATTTAACCACACATGTCCACCAATTCTCCTGCCCTAAAGGTTGTTGCATTGTCTGTGACTAATTTATGTGGACAACCAAATCTAGTGAAGATATTCTCTGTCAAAAACTTCATGACCACATGATGATCAGCCTTTCTGGTAGGGATTGCTTCAATCCACTTGGTGAAATAATCAGTGGCTACTAAGATCCATCTGTGCTGGTCACTGGAATGTGGATTGATTTCTCCAATGAAATCCAAGGGCCACTAACATGTATTAGTTTTAAGGGCAGGGACTTCAATTGTTGTTTCCCTTCAAATCTTTGGCACCTGTCACAAGATTTAACAAATAAAAATACATTGGAAAATAAGGTAGGCCAATAATACCCAGCTCTGAGGATCTTGTGACTTATAGTTTTCCAATAGTGATGTCCTCCACACATGCTGGAATGAAATTGTTGCATCACTTCCATGGATTGTTCTTTCTCCAGACACCTCAAAAGAATTCCAGAGGGGTCCCTCCAGTAGAGCAGATTTTTATAATTATTATTTTATCAAATGTTAATTTTTATTAATTTTTGGTTTTAATTAATTGACTAATTTTACTTTTTTTTTAATTTAAAATTAATTTTATTATTAAATTAAATTAATTTTATTAATTAAATTAAAATTAAACTAATTAATTTATTAATTTAATCAATTGATTAATTAATTTAATTTAACTTACCTATTAATGATTAATTTAATTTAATTCAAATTAAATTAATTAATCTATTAATTTTATTAATTCTATTAGTTTTGAAAACTTATGATAGTATGCTTATAAAGGTTTGGAGGAATTTATTTGTCTAATCAGGGGAAGCCAATTTCCACTAATCTCACTCCCATTGTCCCTATTGAGGTTCTCAGGAAATTTCATAATTTCGATGGCCTCTCTGATTTTTCTTTTTTGATAATTATCCTCTCTTGCAATTATTTTAGCGTCTTCCAGACACTCATGACGTTTGGTTTTGGATGAGTGTTCTACAAGTTCTGATGTATGGGATCTCCCATTCTTTATATCAGCTCTATGCTCTTTAAGTCTTACTCTTAGAGACCGACCTGTTTCCCCAATATAACTCTTGTGATAAGTGTACAAGATTGATTGCTCTTGTGGCAAGAGTTATATTGGGGAAACAGGTTGGTCTCTAAGAGTAAGACTTAAAGAGCACAGAGCTGATATAAAGAATGGGAGATCACATACATCAGCCCTTGCAGAACACTCATCCAAAACCAAACATCATGTGTGTTTGGAAGACGCTAAAATAATTGCAAGAGAGGATAATTATCAAAAAAAAAATCATAGAGGCCATCGAAATTATGAAATTTCCTTAGAACCTCAACAAAGACAATAGGAGTGAGATTAGTGGAAATTGGCTTCCCCTGATTAGACAAATAAATCCCTCCAAACCTTTAAAAGCATAGTATCATAAGT
>APFE030744149.1:19825-87608 GCA_000404065.3 Pinus taeda
ATTAAAGTAATTAAACCAAAATTAGTATAATAAATTAAAATAAAAAATAAAGAATTCATATATTTATGAGGGTCGGATTCTATATAAAAATTTATCAAGATCTAGGTTTATTTATACTCTGGTCGCAAGATTCTTCTCTCAAGGAACTATCATTCATATTCTATCAAATTTAGTCCTGATGATGGACCCCCTTTAGGATTTGAAACGTTGACAAAATAAACATGATACTGTGGATAATCTGGATCATGTAACTTTGATAGGGTTGATGGACATAACCATTATAGTATGGTTGTTGATAACCGTTTTGAAAATGTGGTTGTCCATTACCTACAAAGCTTTGTTGCTCAAGTCCTCGGTAAGTTTTTTGGAATTGCGGTTGTTGATATTGTACAAACCATGGTTGTTGGACCATTTGCTTTTGCCCAATACTGGATGATTGACCAAGATGCAGAGTAATAATACCCGTTTGGGCCTGATTCATTCCAGGTATGGAAGCACTAACCTAAGGTTGTGATTGAGCCGTAGAGACAAGAGGTTGTTGTATTGCAACCTGTGAGACTTGAGGTTGACATACAACAGGCAGTTCTTATACTTGTGACACAGTCACAAGAGCAAGTGTAATGGGAATATTCAACACAAGTTGAATTGGGTGCATTGAATATACAACCCTTGGTTGTTGAGGCAGTATTGGTACCCAACCACTGCATGTAATTCCAGTTTGACCTGAATTTTGTTGTGAACTCTCATATGGTTGTTCTCTAGGAGGGAACAATGAAAATTTGTATTGCCTTCCATATGGCAGTAATCTAGTGCTCAATGGATATATCGGTCTTTGAAGATTGGACAGCCCAAATTGATACTGGCATGCAAGATCAACTTTTTTGTTTCAACATAAGCAATGCGAAATAGGATTCCGGATGAACAAATAGGAACAAACCATGTCGTCGAAACAGTCCCTAAGTGGACTCCATCTAGTGATTGTTAACTAGTTGGGACAGATGGTATACTGGCAAACATTGTAGGAATAGCAATAGGAAGTTCTATTGCAGCTGTATCAGATGACACAGTCCTAGCCGTTGATGGTTGCTCAGACATATTTAGTCTATCCAAAACATTTCCTAGTGATTCGACAGGAACATGCGATGAAGGATGATTAAAAGAACTAACTTCAGGGGTAGAAGGATATAAGTGGATCCTAGTTCCAAAATGTAATGGAGTACTGGATGGAAGATCCTCTACTATCTCTTCTATAGCAATCAGTCTAGGTGGAAGAGGTAAACCGTCAAGTCCGTAAAATATTTCTGGAGCCGAAGAAGGTATAGCTTCTGCAGTGATAGATACTGGAGCGGTGACACCTTCTGAATTCTGGAACTCAACTTCCAGATGTTCATTGAATGAATTTCAGTCTCTGGATCAACTCTTACTGGAACTGTTTCAGGTATAGAAGTGTGTACCGTTACACTAGGATCAGTCCTAATGTCCTCTTGTAAATGCAGAACTTCTTCTGTAAAGGCAAATGTACTAGAAATGGTCGAAGTAACTGTAGTCTATGATGTTTTTGAAACACAAGTTTCAAATAAACCAGGAGAATTGGACTTAGTTAAACGAGACCGTTTTACTTGGAATGGTTTCATTTTTGGAGTCAAAGACAGTTGAATTGCTAGTCTCCGCGAATGGCAGGGTTTTGATTGACTTTCTTTCACGATTTCAGATTACTTGATCAACTTCTGAATTAAGGGGAAAAATGTTATTTCGTATTAAATAAATTTTAATGATGCTTTGACACAACTTTTCTTTTTCAATTTTTAAGAGTCAAGAAAAAGTTAAAGATGACTCTAGTCGCCTTCGATTTTTAATGAGCCTGAAGTGACAAGTGCTCAAATGGACCTTTTCTTTTAAGGAGTCAAAAGGGGACGAAAGTGACTACTCTAGAGATCTAGATAGGGGAATTACCAAACCAATCACAAAACTGCAATATACACCTTGGTGGTAAGTTAAAAAAAATTACGAAGGACTTATGTATGGCAGTCAATCTTCCCTAATGCTGTGTTCAATGCATTGTGTTCGATAGGGCGGCAGACACGACTTCCTATGGCTAAAGGATATAAGCCTATTGTTGTCTCCCAATATATACTTGACAATATGGGGAGCACAAGTCCATGCTAGCACTTTTCGTATCAAAGAGGAGGAATCACCCAACCTTCGATGAAAACGATAGTTACTAGATTTTACAACGTCGGAACACATCTCTAGCCTGGACCTCTAGATGTGTTGTGTTAGGTTCCAAAGCATTGTTAAGTTCATTGAGATTTATTTTAGAGTTGATCTTGTTTTGAAGTTTGTCTTTCAAGGTTCACTGCGTGATGTAGATGTAAATTCCTCAATATGCAATCTAAAATGATAAACAATCATTGTTTATTTTTAGCAATGAAAATCCTAGCTATTAAGGAAAGAAGATTACGATTCTTTCAAACAAAGAGCAAAGAGCACACACTAAATGCACTTTTCCTAACTCATTTTCGCACACAGTCTAAATGCAAATGCAAATGCATGTATTTGTTTTTTGTTCCCTTAATCTGAGGAATGCCAAAAAAGAGAACTAAGTATAGATCTGAAACATTTCACTCAAAGCGACATTTCAACAATTTCTTTTCAAAATGGAAAGGAAGACTAAACGACACTTTTCAATTTCGAATAAAAAATGCTTTCGACACTTCAAATAACAATAAATCAAATCAAATACAAAACAAAAAGTTCAATCGACTATCTAGAGAAGGAATACTTTACGACACTTCTCTTTCTTGACAAAAAACGACAGTTATGACACTTTTAACACCAAAACGATAGTTCGATTTAAGCAAATTTTCGATGAAGGACTCCAAATGATGGACAAATACATAAAAACATTCACTAATCCTAATCAATGGAGGTTGAACTATGTAAAGAAAAGAGGCTTCAGTAATGAGATATTGTTCGTAAGCAGCAAAACAATCAAACAGAGCTTAAAACAAGGACAAAAACCCCAAATTTCAAGGAGAGAAATAGGATTACTCAATCATCACACCTGTGTTTCACAGAAATAGGGATGCATCTCACCTGCTACACATTGAAAGTGTGATGCATACTGGCTTCCAGTTACAGACAGTGTGATGGGCCAGGGAGCGCAACTTGGATGGGTTTTAGCTCAAATTTACAGTTGATTTCAGTGGATTAAGCTGAGCTATTATGCACAGTAAAGAGAAAAGTACACGGGTATGATCTTGGGAGGTTAATGAGCTACCAAAAGGGCATCTAGGATGCTTGTAAGTCAGATGTTCAGTTCATAAACTAAACTAGAGATTGACTAAAGCAGCATTCATCTACTTTGCAATTGAATAACAAAAGAAATTCAAAGGCTATCTGGCTAACTTCAGGCTCCGTCTATAGTTTATAAAGAAAACAACAATAACAAACAAACAAGTTATTCACTCCCCAGTGGAGTCGCCATTTTGTTTCCGGGAAAACTAGTGTCTTTTTTATCTACTAGTCCCACTAAGATTGGCAGCTATCCTAGAAACAAATAATCAAAGCAATTTGTGATTTCCTCTATGTATGATAGATAAGAGAGAAGCAAAGGGACCAGCCTGGATCTTCCGCTTGACTCCTTGCTTGATTTCTCTCCGCCTTGATAGGGCTTGCAACTCTTCTCCTACTTTTCCCACTTAGAGAATACCTGTAGCAATGAAGTAACACAACACCATCAAAGCATCTCGATCTATAATATCATAAGCATTGGAGAATCAGAAATACAATGAGCATACAATGGCATTTACAAAAAACAACATTCAGAAATACACGATTGTATGGAGGAAAACTCAAAGAACTTTATTAATAATAGAAGAGAGGATTACAACCCAGCTATCTGATCCAACATCATCCTCCCAGCGTCAAAGCCCTCTTCACCTCATGAAAATAAAGATCACCCAACGATACAATGTTCTTCTCTCAAAGACAAACTATCAGCACTTCCTTACAAATTACAAAATTCCAGCCTCTAGATCTCTTAGATGAGGGATCCATTTATAGATGTTTGCAAGGGTGTGAGTCATCTCTGGGTTTTTTATTAGTGTCATTCCACTTGTAGTTCTTGGTTCCACTTGGAGATTCTTGGATTCTTATCATCCCTGGGCGAATTCAGAGAGGCAAGTGTCATAGGAGAAGTTTCTAGAAGATTCCATGAGTATCCACTTAGCAAACTGTCTCATACATTTGTCCATTCTCACTCATCACACCCCATAGAAGGCCTCTTCAGAGTGCATTGCACCTGGCGAGTGTAGGAGTCAGTATGCATCACACCCTGACAGTGGAGCAATCAATATGGTCCAGATTTGCCCAGTTCTATGTGATTTTTCAGGTGGAACTTCTGGGGAATGATGTAATCAGTTGACCATGATCCTTTAGGGTATGAAACAACACTTTTATGGGTTAAGCATCCCTTGGTTTATCGACATATAACATTGGGGTTGCAGTGCCCAAATATTCTAACCTAAGGAAATCTTCCATAGAATGTCTCTGTTGTGGCTAGACCCATTATCGGGCTAGAGGAATTCGTTCATGCTACACTTATAATTTTACTTCACCATAGCGTGGAATGTGGTAGTCCCATCTCCAGTTGGTTTACTACATCCATTAATGAGAAATTCATTCCCTTGATTTTCATGTGTAAAGCTACTTATGTATATATGGATTTTGATGGCTGATATTTGTATTGTATTTCTATTCCTACTATGTTGGTTGTATGCAAATTTCATGACAGCAGTTATATATGGCTCTCTGCATGTTTTTACTTATATATGAATGGATAGTGTGTTTATGACCTAATAGATGAATATGCAACACATGGCCTGAGGGAACAACAGTTCATAGTGATTCTCAGATAAGTATAAGATCCATACATTTAATTCTGTTGTTTACACCAGTAAGTTACATTTCGATGATATGTTTGATGAAATGCCTGTCATGGCTAGTAGGGGTTTGGTTAAGGTCTTGATCAAATATTTACTTTTGCATCTTTCTCTCCCTATAGTTTAATTGATTCTGATCTTTCATTCCATTCTAGGCAGTGGCCCGGGCTCTAGCCCTGAAAAAGTGGCTTAATTCTCGGGGTTTTGTTTAGGGATAAATTCCCCTAGGGTCTTGGGTTGATACCCTAGCAGATTGAAGGTTATATACAAAGAAAAACAAGCATTCCACATAGCTATGATGCTAATATAAACAAACTATGCGAAGAGAGGTGCACCTGGGGGTCCTTTGTTTGGGAAGATCAAGTTAGGGTCCAAACCCTCTTGGAGTTCCTTTTACTCCTTCAACCTGCAAAACAATCAATTCCAGAAATTAAAACAGTATATTGACCAAGCATCACAAAGAAATCATCTTCATAGCATATTGAAAGGTAGTTAGTTATACAATTAAAACAACCATTCATATGTGAATCATAACATTGATATCATAAACATGAAGAACATTTATATTAGGAATAAGACAAGTGTTTCTTTTATTATAGATAACTAAAGTATAGAAAGCAATGATTTCACCTGAGTCTTCCTTTCGCAGACTCCAAGTGAAACCATCCTCCAGATTCGTCCAGTCTCAAACCTTCAACAAACTCCTTCCATGACTTACTCCAAGATATCTCAAGTAGTGGAAATACATCATAACTCAAGGAAACAAGGGTTTCCTATAATGGGGGAAGTGCTGGAAGGACAAGGATCTTCAGACTTGGTCAGGGATAATCTCAGCAGAGTGATTTTTCTCTCTATCTTCTCCTCCTTATGCCTTCCCATTGAAGAATTTTTATACTTCTCCCAAAGTAGTTTCTTAGTTAGGAATTCATTGGGAATAGTTGGGCCACGGGCACTAATAGGTAATCAACAGGTAAAACCTGTGATCTCCGCTTGAAATTAAGGAGATTTAAATTTTTTAAGTGTTTTAAGACATATAAGTAGGGTTGGTATACACAAACACATGTAAACATGCATTTACCTCAGGGAAATGTCACGTATAGGGAATAAAACACTATTTTTTAAGTATTTGGACTAGGTTTGAAAGGAGGGGTTGCTCTAGGCCATGAGTGCAGCATCATAAACATAAAGAGTGAGATTTGGAGCTATAACAGATGCCCCCTAATATATGAGGTCAGCAGGGGTGCATGATGGCTGAAATTTATTAAGTAAATACATGGAAAGGAAACCTGCCAAAAACTGAGAAGGACTTCACCAGAGTTCAGCCTGCCAAGCCACAAAAGGAGATCTGAAAGAAACACCGTCTGAGGTGGGTATACCAATTCTTAGAGAAAGTAAACCATGTTTGCATATCAAGTACAAGAGGATCCACTAAGTATACAAGTATAAAAGATCAGGAAATACATAATGGATCATTTGATCATGATCAAACAAGTACATGTTTGAATATCACATATAAGAATGTCAATGATGTTGAAGGATGAAGAGGATCACTGATATCAAAGACTGATCCCACAAGTACCAAATGAACATGATGGATTAAGATGGTACTACACTGTAAACTTAGGTGCCAGCATATAGAATGTCACCATGAATGACTGCAACATATAAGGTGAAGTGGTATCAACAAGCAGCAACAGGAGCAACTGTCAAGTGAACCAATGAATGTTGATGCAACTTGAGGTCTTCACCGACTGTCGTGGTACATTTCTACACCATAGTAATAAATGATCTGAAGTCGACCATGTGAGAAATTTTTTGATTACCGGTCATTGATGTATACCATTAACAAATGCGAGACTACTCATTGATAATGATAATGAGTGTCAAGGTACCCAGTATAATCTAGCAAGTGTGAATAGGTGAGCTCGAGTCGAACACCTGTAAGAATCTATAAATCGAGAGACAATGATGGTTTCCCACTGTCAATAGCGAAGGATCTGCCACTAATGACAGCAAACCCCAAGGTACTGCCAAATGGACTCTAGATATTTTCCCCGGAGAAATGAGTCGTAGTCGATAGGGAAAGACCCACCAGAAGGAAGGCATTAAGGCATCCTTCATCAATCTAGCACAAGTGTAACCCATAGGCCAATAATGTGGAGGGAATCAGACGAAAAAAGATGTAGTAACCCGACCGAAGCATGTTCCTTTCATACACAAGATGTGGCTAGCACATGACAAAAATGCTCTGAACCAACCAATAATGAAAGTTGTCACAGAGGCGAGGTATCCACCAAAGGGTCAAATGGAAACCAAGGTACTACATGAATCCCAATGTGTGATAGTGTAAGCTGATGTCGAACACAAGGGAAACCACTTAGTCAAAGACCCATAATATTGATCGATGCTGAGCACAAGGTGACCTATCAATAATGAAAATAGGGACAGGGTGCGTCTCTAGGCCTGTCCTCAAAGAAGGATGTCGTCGTCGATAAGGACAAGACCCACCATCAAGAAGTCAATGGAGACCTTCTCAAACTGGCACGTGTAAAGGACCAATAAAGCTGATGTGATGATAGACAAAACACTGACAACCAGGGATGGCTGACTGAAAAATGAGTCAAGAGACATTGCAGAGAGGCTGACTCAGGTTAACTTCCCTTGAACAAAAGCATGACTCAATGTGACTATGTGGCAACATATGATGACTCTTTATAAGTTCGTCATGCAGGAGGCATGAACAAACCCTCCATATGATTGGAGGAGATAACAAATCGGGGGAGAACTGACTCAATAACAAGGTTAAGCCATACCTAAGTCAAACTAAATCCCACCCAAATGGAGGAGACTTTGTTTTGAGTGCTTTGTTCAAGGGTGACATGACTGACTCTAGCTACCAACAAATAAGTGGAAATACTGTCTCGTTCCCGCTCTTTTTTGAAATATATGATTTTTTTGTCTTTTTCTTTAAGCTAGAAAAATAATAAAAGAATGCTATAGTACAGTAGAAATAACGAGTGTCGGTGAAACAGATGATCTAGTTCCTGGGATTGGAACAATCCTACACTCAATGCAGGAAGGCGAAAAATGGTCAAAGTGACTCAAAGGTGTGTTCCTTCCATGGGTCAAGGTGTGCCAAGTTGCAAAAGTCAAGGGCATGCAAGTTTGATTTTGCAGTCGACATGGTTGAAAAGTTGGCTTAAACATGAGTCCAAGTGAAGTCGGCTCAAGGCCAAAAGGTGAAAATAGTCAAAATGCAATGCAGCAATACAACTCAACACAAAGAAGCCTCTAGGGTATAAGGCCAGAATGAAGTGAAGAAACAAAGAGGAATGGGTCTTCATCGCATAAGTCATGGCGGGACTACAAAGGACTCCTAAGCCTACTCATATCGAAGCAGCATGGGCAACAAATGTCAGTAAGGTGCTAACTATGATGCACATGAAAAGGATGGCTCTACCATTGTATCATGATTTAAAAAATCAGCAAGTGAAGATGGTTTATGAACAATAACACGAAGGGATCGACCCTATGGCAAGTGTATCGAGAAATGGA
This sequence comes from Pinus taeda, assembly GCA_000404065.3. Lineage (NCBI taxonomy): Eukaryota > Viridiplantae > Streptophyta > Pinopsida > Pinales > Pinaceae > Pinus > Pinus taeda. Next base: position 28,324 of record APFE030744149.1, read on the forward strand.
GGCTAGAATGCATAATTCAACGGAAAAATGGTTTCCCTAACCTATATGTGAGTGAGAAAACGATACCTTCCATGACGGGTTAGCAGTCATGGAATCGTCTCGAAATTGCCAAAAAAGTGTCCAAAATGTCCTGAAAATAAAACCATTCTTGACATTCCAAGCTCCCAACTTAAAAGTTACATGAGTCAAAATAAAATCAAGTTTCGAAAAAATTTTGCATTTTCAAAGCCTTTAAAATAGTTTTTGGACTCACCATTTTCACCATTTGATTTGAGAGCAAAGGAGTGGAGCAAAAGGAGCAAACTTTTCCATACGCCAAATTCAACCATTCAAATCCTCCCAAAATCACCAGGTAACCCTTAAACTTATCTTGCATTCAATTGTGACTAGTTTTAGAATTTTTAATTCAAGTTTCATCGTTGAATTATTGCCAAAAAATTTGTCGTGGCATATATGCAAGTTAGTTATGGGTAACCCGCGTATACACAGGCCCTAGATGCGACTGTGTATGAAATGGACCCGCGTATACGCTGTGAAAACTTTAAAACAAAAATATAATAGTAAAAATTTGTTTTTTCTTCAGTATGCAAGTCACTTGGAGAGAAATAGAGCATGCCTTAGTGGATGATGAGGTTATTATATGATCTTAATGCCCTAGATGCCTTAAGAGGATGCAGTTTGCTAAAGTTTTTTAAAATGCCAAATATGAAAGCAAACACTCGCCTACTCGAAATGCTCATTCAGCACTGGAGCATCAAGGATGACTCGTTTATGATTGATCAGATGCCACTCAAGATAGAGGTTGAAGACATTTATTTCATCACAGGACTTTCTCGAAGGGGAGAGGTGGTACATTCTACGGGCATATCACGAGGCAGTCTCTCGATCGAGGACTACATACATATATATTGCTCGGGACATCCAAAAAAGGTTGGAAGTCAAATTCCAATCAAGCATGTGGAGAGTTTAGCACTGAGCATCATCCTGTTCACTATAGCCAGAGTGAACGGATCAACTTCCTTGCACCAGGCTTCACGGCTAGCCATGAGCTTGGCGGTAGACTGTCTCACCACCGTGTTTGACTGGTGTACTCCTCTTCTTGCCAACCTGAAAAGCCAGCTTACTTCAATCAAGAAAGGGCAGACCAAAAACTTCAGATATGGAACCATTTTGTGCTCTTTATTCTTTGAGCAGGTCCTAGCACTTCGTCCTAGGATATTAATTTCGATCAGCACCCCACGAATTCCACGGATGGGCAAGTGGACTAACTTGATGAAATGCCTAGGAGGTGGGGACGTTCCACGAACTGCATTTGACGATGAATTCTTCTCCTAGTGGGAGCAACAGATCATTACCATAGACAACTACCCTTATGCTGGGCTGGACTTCCGAGGAGATCCAAGTGTAGCTTTACCACCAACTCCAGCATGAGGCGATATAGGTAAATGGTTTTTTTTTTTCTTTTCAAGTATAAAAATAAACTTCGAAAAACATTTTTAATAGGATTCAAATGACTAATATGATAATCATGTTCTAGATATTGGGCCAGTGTGACCAGATGGGTTCCCACGGCATGGACGTCGCGGCTGGGGTGCAAAAGAGGCGGCTTCGGAGACAGAGTGACTTCTACACACAGTTCAGTGGCACTTGGTGAGACTAACTCATCGAGCATTGATGGAGGCCGTAGAGGATCTCCCTATAGATATGCAGCGTCATGTGGTTGTCATGCCACGAGACTGGGTTCGCACTCTTAGATGTGTGGCCAAAGCAGTAGTTGCCTACCTAGCCGCTCATCCTGAGCCGGGGCATTAGATGTACTGGACATGATTATGGGCATTTGAGTCCCAATTTTTGTACATTATTTTGGACACACTTATGTACACTCGAGATATTTTATGACATATATATACAGTTCAAATTTTTGATGCTTTATTTTATTGTGATGAATGAATGATGTGCCAGTATAATGCTTGATTAGCGATAGAATCAGCTAACCAGTTATGAGATCTTGGAATGTGCAAATAATTAATGTAAGTAAATGATCTTCGCAACAACCTCACTCTTAAATACTGGCGATATAAACATGGATCCCTTACCCGATAAATGTTATTCAATTGGGACACTTTCAATTGTGAATCAAGATAAACTACCAACGAATCGATTTCATAAGAAATTGCTTCAGATAGTAAATTAATGATGTCAGTATACTCAGCCATATCATTTGAAGTGGGACCAATGCATACACCCCTTGACAGCATCAACTGACCAGTTGGACAGTAAAGTACCCAAGCTGCGGAAGCGAGGTTCCAAGTGTGCCGACTAGCACCATTGGCGAATCCAAAATAGACCATGTCATCCATCAACACCTGTCACAGCACACCAAAAGTGTCGATATCAAAAAAATCCCTAATAAGATATGTACAAACATACAAAATGTACAAAGGAGCCATTGCCTAGTTGCTACTTAAGCAAAGTACTTCTTGAGGTAGAGCCCATTTCGAGGCTCTGCCAACTTGTTTCCTTTAAAATCGATTAACTCATATGCCCCTTTTTCTAAAACTCATTTAATTATGAACGGACCATACCACATAGGTTTGAACTTGCCTACCCCAAGGCGTCCTTATCTTGTTCATAGACCAAGATAAGGTCTCCTTCAGAAAAGTCTCGAGGACGGACAGCTTTATCGTACTGAGTTTTAACCCTTTTCTTATGAGCCTCATTGATTGTGGCAGCATCTCGACGCTACTCATCGAGATGTTCCAAATTAAGTAGGCGCTCTTCGAGACTAGAAGTCTTTGGAAGGATCTGAATAGCTAACTTAAGAGATGGAATTTCACATTCAATAGGAAAGATAGATTCCATCCCATAAACTAACTGAAAAGGTGTAAAACCTGTAGCAGTCTTTATGGAGGTTTGGTATGCCCAAAGAGCCAGATACAACATAAGATGCCAATTGGACCGATTTTTTTCGATCATCCTTTGCAGGATCATCTTCAGGGTTTTGTTCACTAGCTCAACCTGTCCATTGGCCTGAGGATAATAAGGATATGAATGTTCCTGCCAAAAACCAAATTTAAGAGCCAATTCAGACGTTAGTTGGTTCTGGAAATGACTACCATGGTCAGTGACAATATCTCTCAGGATACCGAACCTTGAGATAATCTGATTAAAAAGGAACAATGTCGTTGTTTCACTATCATTTTTGTAAGTGGTCATGGCCTCAGCCCACTTCATCAAGTAGTCTATGGCCACGATAATATACTTGTGATTCGCTACTGAAGGCGGATTACAAGTTGTAAAATCAATCCCCCACTTAGTAAAAAGACCGATAGTGACAATGGGAAAAAGAGGAGCTGGATGTGAGCGCATCTTTCGAGTATAAACTTGACAGGGGTGACAACATTTGACTGCTTCAACATAATATTTGAGGAGCGAAGACCAAAAATAGTCGGTAAGTAAGATACGCTAGGTTGTAGCAAGCCCTGAAAGATGACCACCACAAGCTCCAATGTGGCATTCATTGAGCACTGACTCTACTTCTTCTAGGGTTAAACAGCGCTGAAGGATTGAATCAACCCCTCAACGATATAATGTATCACCAATGATAACATAATTTTTTGCCAAGTGACGTAATTTTCAGCGTTCATCCTTAAAGAAAGTAGAGGGAAACTTTGAAGTCTGGAGATAGACAACGATATCTCCATACTAAGGGTCGAGTGAAGAGATAAGGAATAAATGTTCGTCGGGAAAACTTTCCTCATAAATAGTATCCTCTCCACAAGGCAGCTCGGAAATTAACTCGGCAAAAACCATGGATTTCTTAGACTTGGCGGACAAGAATTTGAGATCAAATTCTTGTAAAATGACTATCCATCGATTATATTTGCCCCCAATCACTTGCCTACTGAGGACAAATTGAAATGGATTGACCACCACTAAGACAAAAGTTTTGCATAGCAAGATATAATAGCAAAGCCACTGGACAACATGGACAGCTGCCAAGGCCAACTTCTCAACAGGAGAATAGTGAAGTTCAGGCCTAGCAAGCCTCAGCTCAAATAATAAATCACATGCTCTGTGAGAGCATCATCTCCCTAACGAGAACCATACCTATGGTTGATTCTGCTACAGCAAGATATAAAAGGAAATCCCTACCATAATCCGATGGACTCAAAAGCAGGGCAGAGACTAATGCCTTTTCCAAGGCATCGAACGACCGCTGCACAAAGTCATCCCATACATATGGAACTCCTTTCCGTAGCAAATGCATAAACCCTTTAGTGATCTCGGCATAATTCGCTATAAACTGTCTTAAGAAATTAGCCTTCCCTTGAAGACTTTGAAGTTTTCGAATTGAGGACGGGGGAGGCAATTGAATTATTGCCTCTACCTTGAAGGGGTCAACCCTAATCCCTTCACTTGACACAATGAACCCTAATAACTAACCAAATGTAACCGCAAAAATGCACTTATTGGGATTCAACTGGATTTTGTAAAAATGACATCGCTAAAAAACCAATCGAAGATGACTAGGGTGATCAGTTCTGTTTCGAGAACGAGTAGCTAGATCATCCAGGTATGCTTCGATGATGTCTTTAATGTCATGGAAAGCATATGACATGGCCCGCTGGAAGGTAGCTCTAGCATTTTTTAGACCAAAAGACATATTTCTGTATGCAAAGGTACCCCAAGGACATATAAAAGTTGTCTTATGCTAATATTTCATACGCATAGAGATCTTATTATAACCAGAAAAAATTTCCATGAATGAGAAAATCTCATTACCTGCACACTCATCAATAATCTGATCAATGAATGGCGTGGGGTAATTATCTTTGGGACAAGCTTTGTTTAGGTCCCTAAATTCAATGCATACTTGGATTGTTGCTTGCTTTTTATTCATAGGGACTAGATTAGAAACCCAATCGATAAGAGGAATAGGGTATATGAAACCCTCCTTGAGCAGCTTCTCTACTTCAACTTTAGTGGCTGCTACTTTCCTAGGGTTAACCAATCGAAGCCTATGACGAACTGGTTTGGCGTTTTCATACGTATTGATCTCATGTTGAACTATGGATGGATCAATGCCAAGAATTTCTTTATAAGACCAAGTGAATACATCTTGAAATTCCTTAAAAAGGTTGGCATAAATTTGAATTTCATCAGGGGAACATTTGTCTCTGATGAAGATATTCTTAATCAAATTCGGGTTCCTAGAGATGTTTATAGATATTGTTTTTGAAATCTCCGACATATTACCTTCGGTGCGAAAGTGTGATGGAGCCAAAGGGTTTGATACCATACAAACATCCCTAGTAAATAGCTCAGAGAACCAAGATTCTACTTCCTACAATGGAGGAAGAAAATATGAATGATGGTGTAAGTCTTCCCAAGGTTGATCTACACCCATCATCACCTCTAAGGTTGCTTCTTCGGATGGTAAAACCGTATCTAAGAAGTTCATAGCGGAGGTAGAATCAAGGCTCCAGGACAAGGCCACATCACCATCTAACTCCTCCTCAGAGAAAGGGGTAGAATGGTTATCTGCAGAGTAAACGATAGACTGATATCTAAGCTCTGCTTCAGACATAGGGAATGCCATTCCACCAACTTGTCCTTCAACTAATGTGGTTGTAGGTGAAGGAAAGATCCAAGGGTCTGAAAAATAATGAGTTCAGAAGATCTCTTCTCTTGAAGACTACTTGGATGATGAAATGACATTGATTCTAGTGATAGAAGAGGGAAAATCAAAGGTACCCATCAATGAAGAATACATCCCAACTCCTAGATTCTAAGTAGGCGGAGGAGGGTTATCCACTAAAGGAACAGTAGAATCCAAAGTTTCCCTAGTATCAGCTGGAGAATAATCCAATTGATCAATATTAACAATTTTCCCATCATGAGGAAATCAAATGAAATGAAACAGAGTCGAAACAACGGTATCCATTTCGTATACCCAATTCCTTCCTAAGAGGAGATTGTAATCTAGGTTAGCGTCTATGACTTCTATTTCGATATTGATGACCTTCTTCCCAACACATATGGGAAATTCCGGGAAAATCCCATGCAACCTATGAGAATGTCCATCAAATGCAGTCAGGAAGGTAGGTGAAGGAATAGCCGAAGGCGATCTAATGGCCTTACAGCATGACATCGACATGACACACGTGGAAGCTCCTTCATCAATAATGGTACGAAAAATATTAATTTCTGGTATGTATACTTTATTTGAAAATTCATATGATGAGGGAGTCACTTTTTGACATTAAGCATGTCGAAAGTGAGCACTAAAGAGTTATTTGGATCAACTGCCCCTATCGCCAAAATCAAAGCACTTCGTTGAGCTGGACACGACTAGAGAACCTCTAAAGTGGACATGGCACATGGAATCTGAGCCAGATCCTCAACAATCGAGTAATTCTGGGTGGCCCTAGCATTAGGATTAATAGTCGTGCATTTAGCGAAACCTTTCAGTATCCTTAGTATAGTCTCGATAGGGGGTTGCTCAATATGAAGGTCGGTATTTTTGGGAGCAATTTTTTCCTTGGAAGTTTCAACTTCACCGTAATCACATGACTAAGTGGCCACGTGGACATTAAAACCCATCATGAAAACATTTGATGATTTCTCCCCTTCCTGGTTGCCCCCTACAAAGGTACCAAGATTTGAATTTGCGCAAGCAAGCAATTGTTTCCCTTGGAGAAAAGGGTTGGTTAAGATAGCTTGAGAGTTAGAAGTCCCTTGCCGCCCTAACAAGCGCTAAGCATCTTGAATATTTGGGTAGAGATAAGTTAAATGGTCTCCACTGCATAGCTTGCACGGAAACTTGACTTTCTTTCTAGACCCATTTCCGCCACCACCAATGTTATTGCCATGTTTATTTGCGTCAGTCTTCCCATCTTAACTCTTTTTCTTACCTCGTCCTTTCTTTTTCCCATTGGAATTTTGGTTTCCTTTGGGGTTGGAAGATTGGACGGCATTAACTGAAGAGGTTTGAGAAGACAAAGGGTTAGACGATGTGACATGGTTGTTCGTAGCAATTTGTAAGGACAACTGCTGCAATTGGCTCAACAGATTCACCGCATTTGTGTCTACAGATCCAACGATACCATCCGCATGTGGACCTGGCTTCAACTTGGTTATATCAACCTTAGTCCTAGGAGCATCTTCCAAGATTTTTTGTAGAATCCCAGACTGAGAGTAAATCAATTCTAACTGTTGGGCCCTAAAAATAGCTTGCTCCTGAGAGTAGACTACGGACAGGGAGACATCCTTAGAGATTTCAGGTTGTAAAGATTTCAAAACCATTTAAGACGGTATTCTGGGGGAATTTTAGCTTTAATTAGCCTATTTCTCCGTCTCCCTTCCTGAATATGATCAGAAATGTGAGTTGTCGTATCCTGACGAAAATTAGCCAGAAGTTCAGTACCGGCATCATAACGGATGGGAAACTGGAAATGATTTAGGAAAATATTAGCCAAATTGGAAAAATATGTAAAGCTGCCCCTAGCAACTTTATATACCACTTGGCCGCATTGCCAATAAAGGTGCATTGAAAAAATCTCAACCTAATCGAGTCATCAATAAGGGAGTTTGATGAGCACCATAAATGGAATGTGGTTACATGATCGTCGGGGTCTTCACCGCCCTTCCCCTCGAACTTAGGAATGTCTGAAGGGAGTTTGGTTGGGACCGGAGGCCAAGCTGGATTGTATTTGATTGGATCATTTGTTAATTTCGTGAGATCTGGAATGTTCAACGTTGCGAGAAAAGGAAGCCTAAGAGGACCTCGGGGATTCCACCCATACTGGGTGGAGCTCCCAAAGTTCTAAAAATATTGGCATGTATTTTGGAAGGCACCAGGCTACCCAAAGTAACTAGCTGAACCAAAAAGCAAACCTTGTGATCCCGCAAAACTCAGAGTTTGACCAACTCTGGCCGAAAAACCTCCATAACCGGCGAAGTTCCCTCCTAAAGGGTTATAAGGAGTGGATAACCCCTAATAAGGATTCCAAGCAGAAGCTAAGTGAGGAATACTTCAAAATGAGCTAACTGTGGAGTACGGCCTATTCCCTTGTTGGCCAAAAAATGGATTCCCAGTTCCCATGCCACTAACCACAGGGTTAGTTCAACCTTGAAAGGGATTGGTTCCTTGTCCTGTAGAAGGAAAAGGCATAGATCCTATCATCAGGTTGGAATGTGGTATATGACGACTTCCAAAAGGAAAAGCCTAAAATGAAGCTGACCCACCCATCATGGATGTGAAGGCACTGAACAGAACTGATGCAATACCTTGTGAATGGGTGCCAAACAGGAAGAATCCAGAACTAAAAGCGTTGGCTTGAGAATTTCCACTCGTAGAAGGAATGGAGGTAGACCCAACTAAAGATGTGCTAACAAAAGACCCAAATACAGATGCAGAGGGGATGGAAATATTTCCTCCCCCTTGTACTCATGTTGGAATCTACATAGTTGTAGCACTTGTGGTAGAAGCCATGCTTCCAGTAGTGGCCATTGATGGTAAGTGTGTAATATGACTTTGACTTGACAATCTATGCGTCAGAGTCCAAACGTATTGTAATACGTCTAGATAGTTAGATGGTAGAGGAGAATTCGAAGCTGCTAACAACTCTAGGAGTTCTTCTACCTCTATGCTATCTTCCATTTGAAAGAGAACTCAAGAAAGAACTAGAATGTTCCTCTCTAGTTCTGCGGAAGCGCCAGGCCTATGCTAAACACTAATGCCCCCGAGAGGAGGATCAATCCCTTATGTGTCTGCTGCCACGGGATGAAACCCACCAGGTTTATTACCTCTGCTTCTAGGAGAAGTCTCTAAAATTGGTGGTGAAAGACCACGAAGTCTTCGAGACCGTCTAGGTGATCAGTCAACCACTTTGAATTTTTTATTAAGATCTAATTAAAGACTCAAGAAAAAATGAAAGCTAGGCTACCTAAGAGCACAGAGCACACACTAAAAAAGTCCCTAAAAGATGTCAGCCATTCAAACAACTTTCAAGTATTTTCGCTCTGGGTGATGAGGACCGGATACCAAAATACAAGAAAGTGAAGTAAGGGGACTTCCAAAGATAGTCTAGGATAATGACAGCCCAATCCTACCAGTGAAGGTAACAAAGGAAGTTACGCTGACCTCCTAACAAAAGCCTGCGTCAGTGCAAGCCCCCAAGCTTCACAAGGGTGCTCTCCAGTAGTACTATTGAGAGTGATACAACGTCCACCTTAGGTGCCATAGGATTCCCCTCCGCAACCACCTATGTAGATCCCTAGGAGAAGCAACTAAGGTTACCCACTCATGTCAGAAGCCAGGCGGAACAATCTTGAGGTAAGATCTGACAAGTAGGAGAGGGGGTATCTCTCTTCCTTTTCTTCAAAAATCCTCGTGCTTAACTCCCAAATCTGGAGCTTTTCTGGTCCTCCTAACGCTATTGGATTTTCACTCAATATTCAAACTCCTATGTTTGACAGTTTAAATGGCTGTCGAGGGTATTGTGGCTTTAGTTGTGCACTAGAGGGCTGAATTGGGCTTCCAGAGCATGTTTGGGATGTTGTTGGCAGTCAAATCTAGTTGCAGAGGCTCAAGGTGGCGCAGGAAAGCTTAGGAGGCTTTCATAGAGCAAATGAGAGAAAAAGGGTGAAAATGGGTGTCTTTCACCTTTTAGCCGGGAACGGTTATAAATTGACAGGGAATTTCATAATGAATAGTGATGGTTTTGGGGTTACGCAAGGAGGCAGTTTCGCCTAATCCAAGGCCCTAAAATATCCTAAAACTTGTTAGTGTGTCTAACTTGACAATTATAAAAGTTCTAATGTATTTTAGTTAGCACTTGTTTTTAAATGGGCTGTTCTTTAAGTCAAGGGATAAGCGGCAGTGAAACTTGTGGTGTCTTGACGCAAAAGAAATTGATAAAAACCAAACTATATGCAAATGCACTTGTTTTGTTCTTCAATGAAAGAAATTTCTACTAGGTTCTAAGGAACTTCTAAGAAAGCAATAAATTCTTCTTTTCTTTTCTTTTACTCAAGCTTCAGACTCACAAAAATTAACAAAACTATGGATACCCTAAAAGACGCACAATTTTATCCTAATGCAATGAGTACATGCTAATGCAAGATTTAAGAGTATTCTAAATCAAAGAATGAAAGTAACTTGTTTATCAATTGTAGTTTGCCACTTAAGATGTTTAGATAGAATATAAGTTGCTAATGCTCATTTTCGTCCAAACATTAAAAGAAAGTTTAAAGACAAACAAAAATGCACCTTCACTCATGAAAAGGAAACTAAACCTAAACAAGGCCAAAGAAAGCAAAAACCAAGTTTTCAAGAAGTTTTCTTCAAAAGAAAAAAAAAAAAATTACTTTTCAAAAGTGCTCCAACTAAGACTGAAACTTTATGATTGAAGAATAGGTAAAAAAACACTTTGCAAGTTTACAACACAAAACAGGTGAAAACTCAACAAAAAGTGTGTTTCAAGATGCTCTTAACAATCAGAAAGCAGCCCAAAAATCTTGGTGACAGCAATCAAAAGATCAAGAAAGACAACTCTCAAAACCGTCACACAACAACTTTCAAAAAGCAAAAATGTAACTAGTCATAAAGATGCAGTTTTGACATGCAAACTGTTATCACCCCAAGAAACTCTCCTAGGTTGTAACTCGGAGATGCTCGGGACATTAATAATTCAACTTAATGTTGCAGGTGTATGAATGGAAGGAATGATGCTTGTTCAGGCCAGATAACCACTCCTACTTTTCTTGACTCCAGACATGCGTAACACCCTCAGACTACAAGGCTTTAGACCACCAATTACTCACAGTTTAAAGGTTGGGTGAATATGGAGAATACTGACCACACTAGCAGATGCACAAGACCTTGTGATGGCCAACTGTAACCAGTAAAGAGGTCTACAAATATAATTCCCTAATGCATAGACTGGATGACATCTCTCTGGCATTAAATGAAAAGAAACCTGAATAACACATTCACTGATACCTACAAGATTTTAACATAGACGTAAGATGACAGTTCCCCTAATGCTAAACATCAAGAGTTCACGAAAACTACATAACAAGCACATCCTAGAATAGAACAGGAACGGAAAGTGAGAAATTAACAGCAAAATAAGCTTGTATTAGCTGAAAATGAAGACGAGACGCTACAAGTATCAAAGCCGTTACAGTCTCTAGAAGTTGAACCTTACATCAAAACAATAGCCATCAACCTTGATTACATCTTGTTTCTGGGTATATATAGAGTTTTAATATAAAGTTACTTGGCCACTCTAAGTGTAGAGGGGTCATAATTGACCACCAACCGCTTTAACTGCCTAGCAGGGCTTCTGAGTGCAATTTCTTGTTGTATCAGATGGATCTGATCTCATCGGGTGCTCTGTTGTCCTCTAAGGTGGTTGGAGTGTCGTATAACATAAAATGCCATGCTTGTTAAATGCAAGTTTCTTCTCAAGCCTTGTCCTTCTTCTTCTCAGGTATACAGTCTATTGAATGCAGTGGTTGAGGAACTACTACAAACAGTACTAAAAAATAGTTGTGTTTGTCCTTCGGGTGCACAGAGCAGTTAAGGGACGAGGCCTACATAGCAGGTGGATGAACTGAATGGAGGACAATATTGGTCGTTGGATTGCGCAAATGAACAGGGGATATAGCTTGGCGGGAGGTGTCGGGAGGACGCAAGAGCGAGGCGATCGTGAGCCATTGGATCTAGGGTGGGCAGATCCAACGGTCATTGGGCAGATGAGACGTGCGGGATTTAACGGGCGGGGACGGAGCGGTTTGAGAGATAAGTGATATTGCTCGCACCGTCGTTGGGGGTTGGGCGGTAATCATACAACGACGTGTGATCCCATTCAACGCATGACGCGTGGCGGTGGGGAATGAGCGAAAATCACTTTTATCGCGAGTTAACGTGCAGTCGGTTTGTGGGCGCAGGGAGAGCGAACGTCGTCCGATCATGGCTGAGATGATCGAACGGCAGAGGGTTGATCGCGCGGTTTTTCATCGGATGTGACGGGAAAGAGCTTGTGAAGGCGTGCAGTCATGTGAACATGGTTATATGATGGTTTAAGCCCTGCACTTGGGGGCCTAAGGGAGCATGGGCTTATATAGGGTTTTAGAGGTAAAATGGAGCTAGCGGGGTTTATGAGAGTGTAAGCATAGTGAAGGGAAATAAGAAGGGTGACTGATATGAGTCCTCTTTGAGAAATAACAACATGGTCAGGCCTGCATTTGACCCTCAAAATGTCCAAGTATATAGCAGAGCTAACACTGGCTCGTTCTGGGGATGAGATCCTCCATGCGAGGTCTCAAGAACACTCAGATCAATGCCTTTCCTGTGAAAAACAATTAGCAAAATTTCCTATTGTTCCGTTGGGCATGAAGTCTAACTGAGCCTACACTGAAACAAATAAAGCAACATATTTACAATTTTAAGGCCAAAAGACCCTAAATAACATAAATTTTCAGAAAATGCCCATTAACTGGGCCACCAAAAACTGTCTCCCCTTCCATACTTTGCAGTATGAAGGTATTGTTCCCTTGGATCTGAGAGATGATAAAAGGCCCTATCCAGAAAGCATCAAACTTCCCATGGTTTCCTTTCTTCTCTTTCAGTGCATCCCACTTCAGAACCAATTCTCCAACCTGAAAATTATCTGTTTTTGTCCTTCTGTCAAAAACTTCCTTGATCTTCTTTTGATGTGCCACAAACCTTTCAACTAGCTTTTCTCTGATTTGATGTACCTCTGCTAAGTCGGTGATTCTTTTTGCCATGTCTTCTTCCTCATTCGGCTCTTCTTGTAGGAACTTTGCCACAGGGAGGGTTAATTGAATTGAGAACATAACCTTAGTTCCATATACCAACTTGAATGGAGAATTCCCTGTGGATTTCTTAATGGTCACTCTGTCAGCCCACAGTGCATATTTGAGCTTAGAATCCCAATTCTTTTTATTATCTTCCAACAGCTTTTTAATTATCCTTATCAGGCTCTTATTGGAAAATTCTGCTAGACCATTTCCTTGAGGGTAGTATGAGGTGGAATGAACCAATTTAATGCCCATTTAACCACACATGTCCACCAATTCTCCTGCCCTAAATATTTCTGCATTGTCTATGACTAATTTATGTGGACAACCAAATCTGGTTAAGATATTCTCTGTCAAAAACTTCATGACCACATGATGATCAGCCTTTCTGGTAGGAATTGCTTCAATCCACTTGGTGAAATAATCAGTGGCTACTAAGATCCATCTGTGCTGGCCAATGGAATGTGGATTGATTTCTCCCATGAAATCCAAGCCCCACTGCTGAAAAGGGCCACTGGCATGTATTGATTTTAAGGGCGGGGACTTCAATTGTTGTTTCCCTTCAAATCTTTGGCACCTATCACAAGATTTAACAAATAAAAATACATCGGAAAATAAGGTGGGCCAATAGTACCCAGCTCTGAGGATCTTGTGAGTTATAGTTTTCCAATAGTGATGTCCTCCACACATGCTGGAATGAAATTGCTGCATCACTTCCATGGATTGTTCTTTTTCCATACACCTCAAAATAATTCCAGAGGGGTCCCTCCAGTAGAGCAGATTCTCATGGATGCAATATTTCACTGCCCTAAGCTTAATAGTTCTGACTTGGCTTGAACTAAGACTTGGAGGAACTTCTAGTTTCAGCAAGAATTGAGCTATTGCAGAGTACCAATCACAAGAAGCTAGGTTTTCTACTAATGATTGATTCCTTCTTGGTTCAGTTGTTTCTTCTGCTACCTAACGATATTCTGAAATCATACTTATCAAGTTCATGTCCAGCATTGTGCAATTTTCTTCAGCCATTAGTCTGGAAAGGCCCTGACCTCTGACAAGTTTGGTGGGCTTCTATTCTATGTTAAACCCAATTAGCTTTGCAATCCATTTAGCTCTTCTTCCATCAGGATCAGGCTACGTTAGGACATATTTTATTGAAGCAGAGGGAACATATGCAATTATTTTGGAATGCAAAATGTAAATCCTAAAAGCTTTCAAAGATTTGATAAGAGCATATGCCTATTTCTCAATGATATCATACCTCAGCTCAGCATCTCTTAAGGTTTTGCTAAAAACTGCCACTGGATGCTCTGAATCTTCTTCATCTGCTTGCAATAAAACAGCTGCAAGGGTGTCATCTGAGGTAAAATAAAATATATGGAACTCCTTGCTGTAATATGGACTGCTTAAAGTGGGAGCTTCGATAATAGCTTTCTTAATGGACTCAATATTTTCTTGTTGCATCAGTCCATTTGATTTCACACCCCTTTTTTAACATGGAGGTAATATGTTTTACAAGTTTTTCAAAATTTGGGATGAACCTCCTTACAAAATTTACTTTGCCCAGAAAGGACTGGATGTCTTTCTTTGATCTTGGGACAGACAAATTCTGTATCGCTTTTAATCTTTCTAGTTCAATTCGGACACCTGCAGCAGAAACAACATGTCTTAACAACTTGCCTTCTTTTAAAGCAAATTGTGACTTTTTAGGATTGACCGAAATATCAAACTTTCTGCACTTCAGGAACACTTTCTTCAAATGCTGCAAATGGTCATGATGGTTGTTGGAGTATACTGTTATATCATCTAGGTAGATGAGGACGAACTTATCCTTCTCTCCCACAAATGATATAACCATAGCTCTTTGAAAGGTGGATGCAGCATTCATCAACCCAAAAGGCATCTTGGAATACGTAAAAGTGCCCCAAGGAGTGGTGAATGCAGTCTTCTCTTGGTCATCTGGATGTACAGCAACCTGGTTGTACCCTGGAAAGACATCACTTTGGCCCCTGAGACCTTTTGCAGCAAATGCTCCATCTTGGGTAGAGGATAATTGTCTTTTTTAGAACATTTGTTTAAGTTTCTGAAATCAACACAGAGTCTGACTTCTCCACTTTTCTTCCTCACCACCATGGGGTTGGCTACCCACTTTGAATATCTGAGAGGGACTATGATTTTGGCATCCAATAGCTTCTTAATTTCTTTTTCAATCAATGGGAGGAGCAAAGGATTTATTGGTCTTAGCTTCTATTTGAAAGGGATGGTGTATTTCTCTAAAGGAATTTTATGCTGGATGATATTTTTGTCATATGTTTTCAGGTCACTATATTCCCAGGCAAAGACATCAGCAAAATGCTTCATTAAATTGCAGTACTCAGCACTTTGGGCAGTGAACAAGTGGGTAGACAGATTTATATAATTTTGATGGTTTGCATTCCCTATATTATTCCTACAGACTGCAGATTGGTCTTCTTTTTGGGCAGCCTTATAAAGCACATCATTTTGGTCAAACAGCTTTTCTAAAGGAACTAAACCCTTAGGAATGTGATTGTTGGGCAGTTGGACAATGCTATCTTTACCAATTTTGCTTCTAAATTGGATTTGGGGCTTTCTTCCAAGGTTTCATTCTCTTGGTCAATTT
Organism: Pinus taeda; assembly: GCA_000404065.3. NCBI lineage: Eukaryota > Viridiplantae > Streptophyta > Pinopsida > Pinales > Pinaceae > Pinus > Pinus taeda. The sequence continues at coordinate 43,796 of APFE030744149.1, forward strand.
TCATTTCAAAATATTCATCAATGACTTGTAGAAACCTATTTACTTCATCATCATCTTCAAAAACTTTCCAATGTTGGACATTATCAGGCAAGGATGGTCTATATTTCATCTAAACTTCATAAACTAGTCTGCAAGGCATGGGAGGGATAAACATGCTAGCAGACACAGCAAGGGAATTAGCAAGCTGATTTCTGACTCTAGGGACATATGAGATACAAAAACTGTCAAAAGAATCTTTGAGTCTCCATACCTCATCTCTGTATGCTTTCAGCCTTGGGTACTTTGCTTGAAAAGCTCTATTCACTTGCTGAATAATGAGATCAGCATCTCCAAACACCTTTATGCCCCTGATTCCTCTTCCTTTAGCCGCATTAAGGCCTAATATCATAGCCTCATACTCTGCTACATTGTTTGTGACTTGGAAAGCTAGCTTAAAAGACATGTGTGCTTTCTTGTTTTGGCGATATCAGCACTACCCCTGCTCCTACAGTCTCCCTGGAACATGCTCCATCAAAGAACAACTCCCAAACCTGACTTCCTCACTCTTCCTCAGCCTGATTTGTTGGTCTCCTAATCTACATTGAGGCCTTCTGAGATTCTTCTATTTGGAGAATACATGCTCCAAAATCGGCGTCCACAGCATAAATGGGATGATTGGAAGGATTTTTCTCATCACTGATGATGTATGCCAGCTGTGATTCTCTGTACAATCTCCTACTTTCTCCTCCAAAAATTGGGACAGTGGCATAAGATAGATCATTCTACAATGTCCCACCTAGTCTCTTAATCCACCCTCTAGACAACAACATGCCAAACTTAGGAGGGACATCTGCTACCACAATGTCCATCACCATGCTCTTCATGGGCAACTGAGTTAGGTTAATGGCCAGGTCTTTGATTAATCCTAGGCATTTCACCTTTCTCGAATCAAAGGAGAATAGATCATGATATGGTCTGGTGATATCATGGCCTAACTCTTCCATGACAGCTTTTGGCATCAGATTGTGGCTAGCCCCAGTGTCTAGCAGGCAATTATGGAGGATTTTGTCATGAATGGTCAAGGAGACATAAAATGGTGGAGAATTATCATCAGCAGGTTCGGCCATTGGGCTAAGCACAACTGCAGGCTTATCATCTTGTAAATTGACATAGTCAGTGGAGGTTTGTGTGGCTTTCAGCTCAAGGGCCTCAAGGATAGGTTTCCTAAACACTTCACTCTTTAGAAGTTCTGACAGAGGTACAGATATTTTTAACTTCTGGACTTCTGATTCAAAACTGAAATGGGAAGGGGACTTGTCAGGGCCTCTTACCTCTTGAGCTAGTGCTTTGAGGATGACTGGGTCAACTGCTGATCTTTTCTGTCTGGTATCCTGTGACTCTGTGGGGACAGCATCTCTTTGGACAGGATTCTCCTTGACATTGTTTGCTTTGGACCTCATATTATACCTTTGCTGCTCATCAGTTTTTAGAACAGCCTCTCTATCCCACCTTTGATTGTTTTGGTCCTATGGCAATGATTCTTCGTAGGCAACTAATTTCAAAAAGGCAGCACTACCTTTATCTTCCATGCAACGAATCTCATCCTCCTCTTCAAACTGCTCCTCCTCCATGACTACATTTTGGAAAGGAGCCTTAACTCTTTGTTCTTCATTTGCTTCTTTACCCCTCTGAATGATTTGCAACTACTCATTTGCTCTTCTGAATGGATTTGGGTTTCTTGGAGCAAATGTGTTTGGAAGCCTTGTCTTTCCTGAGCCCTTCTCAAGCTTAAGCTTGGATACCTCAGCAGCCAATGACTCTATCATCTTAGTCATCTTGTCTAGTTTAGGTTCTGAAGATGAAGCAGAGGAAGAAGAAGCCTCACCTCTCTACCTCCTTCTATCAGCATGACTTTTGAGCTTTTCTGCGGCCATTTTATTAGATTCCACCTCTAAAGTTGCATCTTGCATATTAGCTAGGGTAGCACATCTCCTTTCTCTCAACAACAAGCAGAAATCATAGTCAAAGGCACTGGCATAGGCAAGTTTGGCAGAGGTGGGGGTAGGCTTTACTTTAGCTGGTATCTTACTATACATACGATTGAATATTTTATTAAAACCGGGAAATGATTCCCCATTCTCCCTCTTGAGGTTACCAAACTCGGTATGGTAATATAGCAGGTCTTTCTTATCCCCCCAATGCTTCAAGAATGCATCATCTAAGGCTTCAATGTATGTTATAGACCTAGGGGCTAACTCTCTGAACCACTTTCTAGCCTCTCCATCAAGGCTCTGGACAAACACTCTCATCCACACATCATCCTCACTGATATCCAGGTTATCAGAATAACTATAAAAATACTCAAGGTGTTCTTCAGCTATTACTCCCTTCGTACCAGTAAATTTAGGCATATTCTGATATTCTCCTACAGGCATGGCATTCAAAGGAACAAGCATGACTAAGGGCCCATACCTAGCAGCTATGATTCTTTCCATCTTTGTGGGTGCTTACTGACCTACCATGACTGGGGTAGGTGGAAGGATACTGGCAAATTGAATGGTGGGGAACAATGAAATAGATGAAAGAGACAAGGGAGTATGATGGATTGTATGGGAAGTTTTCTTTGGACTGAGATCCAAAGGGGAACTAAATAGACAAGGAGCTTTGTGAATCTTTGAGGGTAGTTCCTCACTAACAACGATAGGCACTATATCTTCAAAATATACATTCTCAGATATAATCTTCTCCTGCAGAGATACATAAGACTTCTTAGGCTTACCTGATCTTGATGCTCCTTTCAGTGATGTTTTCTTCTACTTAACAATCTTCTCAGGGTCAGGCACTGGATCAGCTGGTGATTTCTGAGGATTTCTCCGAGTATGCCTCACAAACTGAGCTAGAACTGTAATGTGGAGTCGCCACTAGGTTGATCCTCTAGTAGAGTCTCTAGATAGATGATTACAACCAGAAATGTGTCCAAACTTTGTCTATCATCAAAGTTGGAACTGTGCCATTCTCCCAGGGAAGTTGAGCTTCAATCTCCTCTCCCCGGCAACGGCGCCAATTAATGTTATCACCCCAAGAAACTCTCTTAGGTTGTAACTCGGAGATGCTCGAGACATTACTAATTCAACTTAATGTTGTAGGTGGATGAATGAAAGGAATGATGCTTGTTCAAGCCAAATAACCACTCCTAATTTGCTTGACTCCAGACATGCGTAACACCCCCAGACTACAAGGCTTTAGACCACCAATTACTCACAGTTTAAAGGTTGGGTGAATATGGAGAATACTGACCACACTAGCAGATGCACAAGACCTTGTGATGGCCAACTGCAACCAGTAAAGAGGTCTGCAAATATAATTCCCTAATGCACAGACTGGATGACAGCTCTCTGGCATTAAATGAAAAGAAACCTGAATAACACATTCACTGATACCTACAAGATTTTAACACAGAGGTAGGATGATAGCTCCCCTAATGCTAAACATCAAGATTTTAGGAAAACTGCATAACAGGCATAGCCTAGAATAGAATAGGAATGGAAAGTGAGCAATTAACAGCAAAATAAGCTTGTATTAGCTGAAAATGAAGACGAGATGCTGCAAGTATCAAAGTAGTTACAATCTCCAGAAGTTGAACCTTACGTCAAAACAACAGCCATCAAACTTGATTACATCTTGTTTTTGGGTATATATAGAGTTTGAATACAAAGGAACTTGGCCACTCTAAGTGTGGAGGGGTCATAATTGACCAACAACCACTTTAACTACTTGGCAGAGCTTCTAAGTGCAATTGCTTGTTGTATCGGATGGATCTGATCTCCTCGGGTGCTCTGTTATCCTCTAAGGTGGCTGGAGTGTCGCATAAGATAAAATTATATGCTTGTTAAATGCAAGTTTTTTCTCAAGCCTTTTCCTTCTTCTTCTCAGGTATACAGTCTATTGAATGTGGTGGTTGAGGAACTACTGCAAACAGTACTGGAAACTGGTTGTGTTCGTCCTTTGGGTGCACAGAGCAGTTAAGGGACGAGGAATACATAGCAGGTGGACGAACTGAATGGAGGACAAGATTGGCCGTTGGATTGCGCAAATGGACGGTGGATATAGCTTGGTGGGAGGTATCGGGAGGACGCAGGAGCAAGGCGATCGTGAGCCGTTGGATCTAGGGTGGGCAGATCCAATGGTCATCGGGTGGAGGAGACGCATGGGATTTAATGGGTGGGGACGGAGCGGTTTGAGCGGTAAGTGGTATTGCTCGCACCGTCGTTGGGGGTTGGGCGGTAATCGTACAACAACGTGCGATCCCATTCAACGCATGACACGTGGCAGCGGGGAATGGGTGAAAACCACTTTTATCACGAGTTAACGTGCAGTCAGTTTGCAAGCGCGGGGAGAGTGAACGTCGTCTGATCACGACAGAGATGATTAGATGGCGGAGGGTTGATCACGTAGGTTTTCATCGAATGTGATGGGGAAAGAGCTTGTGAAGGCACGCGGTCGTGTGAACACGGTTATATGATGCTTTAAGCCCCGTGCTTGGGGGCTTGAGGGAGCATGGGCTTATACAAGGTTTTAGAGGTAAAATGGAACTAGCATGGTTTATGAGAGTGTAAGCGGAGTGAAGGGAAATAAGAAGGGTGATTGATACGAGTCCTCTTTGAGCAATAACAACATGGTCAGGCCTACTTTTGACCCTCAAAATTTCCAAGTATATAGCAGAGCTAACACAAACAAAAAGATCACCAAAACAGAATTTGCCACAAAGATTAAGACCAATCTTTCTATCCTGGAAGACCAAAACAGCCAAGATTCCCAGAAAGAAATCTTGTTTGTTTAAACAAAAAGTGATGACGCTTTTAACAAGACAAAACAAGACCAATACTCTCTACAACAGGAGAGAATTTGAAATCACAAACTTACTGTAGAAACAAAGACTGACATAGAAAAGTAACTATTTAGGAAGGACTCAAACAAGCAGACAGATCTTCAGAAACAAAAATATTTGAAAAATCTTGAGAATTTTAGGATATACGCGACTGCGTTGATGCACAGCTGCATGTATACGCTATTCAGCCTAAGGAAACCTACATATATGCTAGTTCACTTATGGAAACTTGCATATATACACTTCTGTAAACTGGAAAAATAGTGGATATAAAAGATCACAAGAAAAAAACAAAAAAGGTCTGAAGAAATTGATCAAAATTACAGTTAAAGTTCCTACAGGAACAGACTACACGGTCACAGCAATCAAATAAACAACTGAGCCCTGATTGGCTTGAACAAACCCAAACTAGGAACAACAATACTGTTGTCCCCAGTGGAGTCGCCAATTCTGTTTAGGGATAAATTCCCCTAGGGTCTTGGGTTGATACCCTAGCAGATCGTAGGTTATCTACAAAGAAAAACACACATTCCACACAGCCATGATGCTAATATAAACAAACTACGCGAAGAGAGGTGCACTTGGGGGTCCTTCGTTTGGGAAGATCCAGCCAAGGTCCAAACCCTCTTGGAGTTCCTTTTAGTCCTTCAACTTGCAAAACAATCAATTCCAAAAAGTACAGCAGTATATTGACCAAGCATCATAAAGAATTCATCTTCATAGCATATTGAAAGGTAGTTAGTTATAAAATTAAAACAACCATTCATATGTGAATCATAACATTGATATCATAATCATGAAGAAGATTTATATCAGGAACAAGACAAGTGTTTCTTTTATTATAGATAACTAAATTACAGAAAGGAATTATTTCACCTGAGTCTTCCTTTTGTAGGCTCCAAGCAGAACCGTCCTCCGGATTCATCCAGTCTCGAGCTTTCAACAAACTCCTTCAATGACTTACTCCAAGATATCTCAAGTAGTGGAAAGACGTCATAACTCAAGGAAACAAGGGTTTCCTGTGATTGGGGAAGTGCTGGAAGCACAAGGATATTCAGACCTGGTCAGGGATAATCTCAGCAGAGTGATTTTTCTCTCTATCTTCTTCTCCTTAGGCCTTCCCATTGAAGCCTTTTTATACTTCTCCCAAAGTAGTTTTTTAGTTGGGAATTTGTTGGGAACAGTTGGGCCATGGACACTAATAGGTAATCAACAAGTAAAACCCATAATATCCACCTGAAATTAAGGATATTTAATTTTTTTAAGTGTTTTAAGACATATACATGGGTTTTCTATACACAGACCCGCATACACACGCATTTAGCTCAGGGCAATGTCGCGTATAAGAAATAAAACATTGTTTTTTAAGTATTTGGACTATGTCTAGAAGGAGGGGTTGCCCTAGGCCATGATTGCAGCATCACAAACATCAAGAGTGATATTTGGAGCTATAACAGGTTGTAGGCACAGAACTGGCAAGTTTGGTCCACAGTCACTGGAAAGTAGGCCTATGAAGGTTACTTTGGGTTTATGGCCGCTCCCTTGCCCATAGCATGAGAGCAACTATGGCCTAAGAGATCTAAAACAGCAGCGGGACCCAGGGACAAGTTGTCTAATGGAGGACTTGTCTCCTGAGGGTATTGTTGATGATGTTGGATGACCGCATGTGATGTTCCATCGATTCCACTTCCTTGATGTCACATAGGAGGTCGAATCTAATCATAGTAGCCTCTCATCTTATGTTTACCCTATTGGTATGGTTACTTTGGGTAGGCCTGAGAGGGGGGTATTACAGAGTGGTATCAAAGCATGGTTCAACTCTCAGACTGAATGGGTTGAATGTGTTATTCATGCATGCATGTTAGTTTCATGTGTCTCTTACACTTATATACTTGTTACATTTTCTTGATGATTGGTTAGGTTTTTAGTATGGTTATCATGGAGAATTTGATATTGATTCGATGAAACATATTTGTCATGAGCATGTGACTAGTTGCATATGGTTATATGTCGCTTATATGTTGATTTTGTGTTTCCTACTTACATCCTTGTATGTTAGGTTACATTCTTGAATATTTGGATTGCATGTATCAAACTTGTAGGTTGATTGCAAGAATTGATTGATTATTTTTTACTACATGTGTTTACACGTATTTTTAGTTGGTTAGGCATTGCTTATGCGTATTGTTGGTTGCATGTAGCAATGTAAGGAAATAATGGTTTGTTGTCATGCATGAGATCATAACATGCATTGTCGATATGGCCTTGCATTGATAACTATACCCTAGCTAGAATAATGTTTATGAGTTGATACATTTACTTGTGTATGTCGATATGATGTTATGATTATCTTATACATGTATAACACCGATTTGGTGATCTTGTAGATAAGGTATTCTCCCCGAGCTATACTAAGGAATGTTGATTTATTGTGATTTGGTTTATCTTACATATTATGCATTGCAGGAAGAAATATAAAATGGCTAGCAAGATGGTTGACTACAGAGACTCTCCCTACAAATCCGAAGAGCAGTATAGTGTTGGTAACTCTTCTGATTTCGCAGTGACACTGAGAAGTTTAAAGGAAGAGATAAGGAGTTGTAAAGCAGACAACGACATAATCATATAGACTCATGAAAAGTTAGCAAAAGTAAATGTAGTGATACTCTAGAGCTTGTAAAATTTGCAGCAACAAGGACCACTTCGGATCAGTCATGAGCAGGAGGATAAAAATAATGAGGCATACGACAGTAGCTCTCGTTGCACTCACCGATCAGATAGAGAGGACACAATTCGAGATGGAAGATTGTTAGACACTCCAGAGAGGAGAAGGGATAGACACAAGTATGATTCTAGTTCTGATTCAGATGGGCACTACAATCGTCATCAGTATCATCCTTATAGGAGGAGTGATAGGGGATACTTGCCGAATGAATTTAAGAAAGTGAAGCCACCTACTTTTGATGGGGAAATGAAGGAACCACAGGATGCATAGGCATGGTTGCGTGGCATTAGGAATTTCTTCAGGTTGCATGATTACTCAGAGAACATGAAATGTAGAGTATCTACCTTCAGTCTCAAAGGTAAAGCGAACATTTGGTGTGAAGATGTGAAGAATGTCAGGGGTATTCATGAGCAATATTTGTCTTGGAGTGAGTTTGAGTGGCTATTTAAGAAGAATTACTTGTCAGAAAGGTACTTTGATGACAGGGAAAAATAATTTTACGAGCTAAAGATGGGTTCCATGATAGATGATGAGTACACTAGTAAGTTCTTGGAACTGTTAAGGTATGTGCCTTACCTCAAGGAGGAGAAGGCTAAGATTTAGAGATAAATTAGTGGACTATCGGTTAAATTCAAAGATAGGATTGACTTCAATGAGCCCAGATCATTGGAGGAGGAAATTTGAAACCTAAAGCATTGGTATGAACAATCGAGGTGCAGCACTGAGACTAAGCCAAGCTGGAAAGATAATGTAAAGAACAAAGGAAAATGGGATAAAAAAGAAAGAAAGGCCATAGGGTATAGATAAAAAGGAGAATTTTACAGCACCTAAGAGGTTCAATGTATCAGATAGAGGACATGGACATCAATCTGAAGAAAAGAATAAGGATGTAAGTTGGAAGCCTATAGAATATTGAACATGTGGAAAAGATTATTGCAGGAGATATTTTCCGTGGAATCATGGTGGTAGACCTCATATATACAATACACAAGAGGCACAGACTGTTGGAGACGTTGGTTAGAGTATTCCACATATCTATGAAGCCTTGGATAACAAACAAGAAGAGCATCAGGCATCTATCATCAAGATGGATGGTAAGCATTGTGATCAAGTTATTTATATTTTGATTGACCCTAGATCTAATTATAGCTATGTTAGTCCTGACTTGGTGGATAAGTGTGGTTTGAATAAGGAGTTGCATGCAAAGTCTTGGTTAGTGTAGCTGGCTACAGGTACAAAGAAGCGAGTGCATCATTGGGTAAGAGATTGCGCATTTGATTTGAATGGTATTCCTACCACAGCACATTTGAATGCTTTATCGTTGGGTTCATATAGTATGTTATTGGGCATGGATTGGTTGTATCTACATAGAACTAAGGTTGATGGCTATGACAAATCTATTGAGTGTGTTGATGACAATAGAGAACCAAGAGTCTTGCAAGGTAAGAAGAAAACCACATCATCTAGAATGGTGACAGCTATAAAAGCAAATCATAGCCACAGAAAAGGGTGCAAGCTATTTACAGTACACATTTCTAGTGATAAGGGTAAGGAGGTTGGGGATGCGGATGAGTTGAGTAGATATCCAGTGTTGCAGCAATTTCAGGATGTATTTCCTGAGGACATTACAAATTTTCCACCTCACAGGGAGGTACATTTTTCTATTGAGTTAGTTCCAGGGGATGATCTAGAATCAAAAGCACCTTACAAGATGAGCATACCTGAATTGGTTGAGTTAAAATTGTATTTGAAGGAAATTTTAGACAAGGGGTACATTAGGCCAAGTGTATCACCATGGGGCACATTGATATCGTTTGTAAAGAAGAAAGGTGGTACTCTCAGATTATGCATTGACTACAGGCAGTTGAACAAATTGACTATCAAGAACAGATATCCTTTTCTGAGGATTGATGACTTGCTCAATCAGTTGAAGGGAGTAGCAGTTTTCTTGAAGATTGTCTTGAGATTTGGATACCACCATGTACGCATCGAAGAGGAGGACATTTACAAGACTAGGTATGGGCATTATGAGTTTGTTGTTGTTCCATTTGGCTTAACTAACACTCTAGCTACATTCATGTGTTTGATGAATAGTGTCTTACGTCCATATTTGGATAAGTTTGTTATTGTGTTCATTGATGATATATTGGTATATTCTAAAAATGAGGGAGAGCATGTCGATCATTTAGCAGCAGCGTTGAGGTTGTTGAGGGAGCATCAGTTATATGCTAAGCTTAGCAAGTGTAGTTTTTTTTAGACTGAGGTGCACTACTTAGGACATGTTGTTTCCAAGGAAGGAATTGCAGTAGAACCAGTGAAGATAAGGGCCATCATGGAGTGGGTAGCTCCTAAGAATGTGGATGAGGTGAGATATCTCATGGATCTAGAAGGCTATTATAGGAGGTTCATCTGGAACTTCTCGTAGATTTCTTATCCCATTACATACTTGCAGAGGAAAGGTAAGAAGTTTGATTGGACTAAGGAGTGTGACGCTAGCTTTGAGCAACTTAAGCAGTTGTTGACACATGCACCAGTACTATAGATTGCAAATCCGGATAAGGAATTTGCGGCATGCACATATGCTTGCAAGAGAGGGCTTGGTGGAATCCTTACACAGGATAGACATGTGGTATGTTATGAGTCCCAGAAACTAAACGAGCACGAGAAGAACTACCCAACACAAGATCCTAAGTTACATGCATTAAAGATGTGGAGGCACTATATTCTTAGCAAACGGTTTGTTCTTATGAGTGATCACATTGGGTTGAGGTGTTTGTTTGACCAGCTGAATCTGAATGTCAGATAGGCTATATGGTTGGCCACGATAAGCGAGTTTGATTTAGAGATCATGTACATCAAAGGTAAGGAGAACAGGGTGGCAGATGCTCTCAGTAAATGGATATAGGTACATCACTTGGCATCTATGAGATCCTGTGGGACATATTTATAGGATAGGGTCTTGCAGGCAGGACAACAGGATGTCAAGTGTATGGAGATTGTGCACAGGTTGCAGCAAGGTGATAGTATAGGTATAGATACAGGTGATGGTACTGGTCGTGGTACAGGTACAGGTTCAGGTGAATGAAACATAGACTATTGTCTTAGAGCATATGGATTGGTCAGGTTCCGAGATATGATATATGTACCGAATAGTAGTGAGTTCAAGAAGGTGACCTTGAGGGAGTTTCATGTAAACCTTATTCAGGTCGCACAGGTTATCAGAAGACATTGACAATGGTGAAGAAGTATTACTATTGGTTGAATTTGAAGAGGGATGTAGCAGAGTTTGTTGCTAGATGATTTGATTTTTAGTGAGTGAAGGTAGAGTGTAAACATCTAGGTGGACTGCTATAGCCGATTGCGAGTCCAAAATGGAAATGGGAGGTCATTTCCATGGATTTCATTGTAGGGTTTCCAAACAAAGTGAAGCAACATGATTCCATCATGGTCATTATAGACGGGTTAAAAAAGGTTGCACACATCATTCTGGTGAAGTCTACATTCTCAGCTAGTAATGTGGCATAGGTGTTCATCAGAGATGTGGTTAGACTACATGGTGTTACAAGGAACATTGTATCATATAGGGCTGTGAAGTTCACTTCCAAGTTTTGGAAGGAGTTATTTATAGGCTTGGGGACAAATTTGGCCTTAAGAACAACTTATCAACTGCAGATAGATGGACAGACATAGAGGGTCAACAGGATATTAGAGGATATATTGAGCATGTATGTGATGCACCAACAGAGGAAGTGGGAAGAGTATCTCCCTTTGGTAGACTTGGCATACAACAACAGTTATCAGGATTCATTAAGGATGAGTCCTTTTGAGGTACTGTATGGGCGGAATTGTAATACTCCTATTAGTTGGAGTGATCTAGTTAACGTGGTATTGATTGGACTAGATATGTTGGGAGATTTGGAACAGTAAATGCAAGTTATCAAGAAAAATATTAAGATAGCACAGGATAGGCAGAAAATTTATGCCAATAAGAACAAGTTGTTTAAGGAGTTCCAATTTGGGGAACAGGTATACTTGTGTATCAAACCGAAGAAGAGATCCTTGTGGATTGGATCATGTGCCAAGATGACGCCATGGTTTTTTGGACCCTTTAGCATTATTGAAAGGATTGGGCTAGTAGATCAAATTACACTACCTCCAATAGTGAAATTCCATAATGTTTTCCATGTCTCATTGCTTAAGAAGTATGTTAAAGATGTTGATCATGTAATTGACTGGTCTTCATTACAGATGGAACCAGATGGAGAATTCCAGTCAAATCCTCAGTGTATATTGCAGAAAAAGGTTCTCATGCTCCAGAATTGAGAAATCGAGCAAGTTAAAGTTCAATGGAAGAACTTTGGGCCCGATGAAGCTACATGGGAGATGGCGGATCAGATGCGGACTATGTATCCTTCCTTGTTTTCCGATTAAGGAAAAGAAACTTGACATGGTGGTTTGGAATTTGCTTATGGTGGGTTGATATTTGCTTATGGTGTTTTGGTATTTTATTTATGGTGGTTTGGTATATGCTTTACGATGGTTTGGTATTTACTTTATGGTAGTTGATATATGATTTATGATGGTTAATATATGTTATATGATGTTTTATTATGTGCTTAGACACAGTGTTTAGTATATGTTTTGATATATGTTTTTGTATATTATTTGGCATATGTTTTTGTATCTATGTTTATGGTTATTTTTCTATATGTACACCCATCTATGGATCTAAACACCATAATGAACTATGTTATAAAGCTCCACTATGTGTTATGGGTGTCATGTCATTATGGTTATGTTATAATGTTATTATGCTATCATGTGGTTATGTTATCATGATGTTATGATGTTATATGAGTTGGCACTCAGCAGGATGATCATTGTAAATACTGTAATGAGATGTGTTATAAAGCTCCACCATGTTGTATGTTGTCATGTTGTCATGATTCTTTTCTCTTGAGCAGATATTTCATTGTAAATGTTGCATCGAGATGTGTTATAAAGCTCCATTAGAAGTATGTCTTCTTTCATCAGTTTTTTGAGGTATATGTGTGATTGAACACCGAGGACGATGTCCCCCAAGGGGAAGGGTTCTTTAACAGCCTTGGTAAAAATTCCATGTAATAAAAGTTTTAAAAAATAAAAATAAACATGGATCAATGGGACACTTATTCCAAGCTGAATGTTGGGCAAGACATCCTAGGGGTTGTTCATTTGGTTGTTTATGGCTAAGTAAATTGGAAAAGGCAATGGTTAAGGCTTTGGAAAGGAAAAACGGCATTTTGGCACATTTATTTATGAAAATTATGGAAATTAGGAGAAAAGGGAGGTGAAAGGTCACAAGTTGCATGTGAGGAGGAAAATGAAGGAAAAAAATGGAAAATGAAGAAAACACAGGCCTCATTCATAAAAAGGCTTTGAAGGATCAGTTGGTAACCTTTTGTCAGTTCAGTGTTGGATCTCTCTCTCATTATTATCTCTCTCTCATACTCTTGGATACATAGAGTTTTCTTGGAGCACTTTTCAAGGGTGTGGCATACTTGGATTATTAAAGAAAGAAGGCAAAGGAAGAGTAGGAAAGAGCAAGAAGGCATCGGCATCAACAGCTACATCATATTGTCTTGGAGGTACCAAGTTGCATGTATGATTTCTTCACTAGTTTTGGCATGCATGACAAAATGCATGTGGTTTCTTGGTTGTGATTTTTCATTGGCATGGAGGATTGCCTGGATCAACAACAATTTCCTAGCCTTTCCATTTCCAAGATAGCCATGGTGATTGTGGGTTTACCTTCATTGTTTGTTTTTGGTTGGTTCTCATGTTTCCTTAGCTTGGGTCGACTTATTAGTCCTAGAAGCCTTAGCTGGAAAAACACTATGGAAGCCCTTGGTGGGTTGAATTACTAGTCCTGGAAGCCTTGGTTAGACAAACTCTTTGGAATCCCTATATAAGTTGCGGGTTGAGTTACTAGTTCTAGAAGCCTTAGTTGGACAAACGCTCTAGAAAACTTGGAAGGCTTGGATGGAGACCAATCTAATGATGGTTTTTTGATGTCTGACCATGAGGTGGAATCATTGTTTTATAAGTTGAGGTGGATGGCCACTCAAAGCCCTCAATGAGTTTTGATTGATGTGTTCTATGAGATCCCACATTCAAGCTTGGAATATGGCACAGGGGTAAATGGTTGAAGAGAGATTTAGCTCATCCATTACGGTCGGGTGGAACGTGGTAGTCTCATCTTTGGTTTGTTTATTGCATTCATTAATGAGAAATTCATTCCCTTGATTTTCATGTGTAAAAGTACTGATGTATATATGGATGTTTATGGTTGATATGTTTATTGTATTTATGTTCCTACTCTGTTAGCTATATGCACATTTTATGACAACATCTATGTATGGCTCTCAGCATCTTTTTACTTGTATATGAATGGATAATGTGTCTATGACCTAATAGATGAATATGCAAGAAATGGCATGAGGTAACAATGTTTCACAAAGATTCTCAGATAAGTATGATATCCCTACACTTAATTATGTTGTTTACACCTGTAGGTTACATGTCAATGATATGTTTGATGAAATGCCTATCATGGCTAGTAGGGGTCTGGTTAAGATCTTGATCAACTATTTACTTTTGCATCATTGTTTCTTTGTACTTTACTTGATTCTGAGCTTTCATTCCATTCTAGGCAGTTGCCTGGGCTTTGGGCCTGAAAAAGTGGCTTAATTCCCAAGGTCGTTGGCACATAACTAGAAATTTTTGGTCCACAGTCACTAGCACATAGGGCTATGAGAGTGACTTCAGGTTTTTGGTCACTCCCTTTCCCATAGCATGAGAGAAACTATGGTCTAAGAGACCTAAAACAGCAGTGGAAACCAGGGATAGATTGTCTGAGTGGTTGAATTATCTCCTAAGGGTTATGTTGATGATGTTGTATGATTTTATGTGATGTTATGTCGATTCCACTTCCGTGAGTTCACATAGGAGGTCGAATCTGATCATAGTAGTCTCTCGTCTTATGTTTACTCAGTTGGTATGGTTACTTTGGGTATGCCTGAGAGGAGGGTGTTACACTAAGAGTGGGAAAATTTTGAATATTTGCTATAATATGAATATGTAGACTGAACTTGTGTTTGCAGGTGACGATATACATATATTTCATTATGTTTATAGCTTATGTTACAAGAGTTTGACTAGATTTGGTTGAATGATATAGATGAGAAATGCTTGCAGTTCTGACATGATGCTTAGAACTTGGACTTGATGATTAAGATATGTTTTGGACTACGAATCTATCTACGATAAAAAAAAATTGGTTTTGATATAAAGATGAAAAATTCGATTTGAACACTAATGATTCTCCTTGATTACAACAATATGTGATCATAATGACTTCCAATGGATTATATGGGTATTCAAAATTGGTTTGGTATTGGCCTCCATGTTCCTTGAACAATTGATAGTTGTGATCCAATATGAAGATGGAACTTGCCTATGCCTTTGTATCTAGTGACAGAAATGACTTGAATTGTGATAATGAGAATGAATTGATGAATTTTGGATTGGTATTGTATGACATATGACAATCTTGTTGGCATGACAATAAATGTTAATGGAATAAATCCCCTAAGGCTTTGGTTCAGAACCCTAGCAGAGCAGAAGTATTCTATAGCAAGAAACAAACATTCAACTCAGGCAACATGCTTAAACAAACTAACTATGTGAGGATGAACATACCCGAATGTCCTTCATTTGGGTAGTTCTAGCCAAGGTTCAAACCCTCTGCAACTCCTAATGATCTTTGAATCTGCACATCAACAAATTCGAATACACATAGCAGCATATAGATAAAGCATTTTAGTGAAATCAACTTTATATCATATAATTAAATGGTTCGTTATGCAAAAATAGTCATTAGTGAAATCAACTTTATATCATATAAGTAAAGGGTTAGTTATGCAACTAAATAGTCATTCATATATAAACCATAACAATAACATCTGATACATAAACAAAGTCAATATCAGGAACAAGATAGCATTTCTTTTTATTGTAGAAAACTATAATAAACATGGAAAGAGTTCACCTGAGTCTTCCTCTTCTGGCTCCAAGCGGAACCTTCCTCCAGGTCTGCCTAGTCCAAGTCTTCAATAGCCTCCTTCCATAACCAATACCATGATATCTCCAAGCATGTGAGAGAATATCAACACTCAAGGAAACAAGGGTTTCCTAAACTTGGGAAAGTGCTTGAAGCACAGGGATACTTCAGACTTGATCAAGGGATAATCTCAGTATAGTAGTTCTATCATTTCTCTCCTCCTTAAGGCCTTCCCATTGAATTATTTTTATACTTCTCCCAAATTAGTTTTTTAGTTGGGAAATAGTTGGGAGCAATTGGGCCATGGGCACTAGTAGGTAATCAACAGGTAAAACCCATGATCTCCGTCCATAATTAAGGAAATTTATTTTTTTCAAGTGTTTTAACACATATACGTAGGTTGGGTATAGGCTGACCCGTGTGTACATGCTTTTAACATAGGGAAAAGTAGCGTACAGGGAGTAAAACTCTATTTTTAAAATATTTGGACCAAGTCTGGAAGGAGGGGTTTCCCTAGGCCATATACCAAGCATCATAAATACCAAGGGTGATATTTGGAGCTATAACAGATGCCCCCTAATATATGAGGTCAGAAGGGTTACATGATGGCCAAAATGTATTAAGTATATGGAAAGGAAACCTGTCAAAAACTTAGAAGGACGTCACTAGATTTCAGCCTGCCAAGCCAGCAAAAGAAGATCAGAAAGAAACAACTACCTGAGGCGGGCATACCCATTCTCAGAGAAAGTAAAGTATGTCCGCATATCAAGTACAAGCGGATCCACAATGTATACAAGCATAAAGAATTGAAAGCACATAATGAATCATCTGATCATGATCGAACAAGTACATGTCTGAATATCACATATAAGAAGATGATCAATGAAGCTGATTACTGATGTCAAAAACTAATCCCAATAGTACCAAATGAACATGATGGAATAAGATGATACTACATTGCAACTCGGATGCCAGCATGTAGGATGTCATTGTGAAGAAGTGCAACATATAATGTGGAATGGTGTCAACTAGTAGCAACAAGAGAAACTGACAAGTGAACCAAAGAATGTTGATGCAACTCGAGGTCTTCACCGACCATCGTGGTACATTTCTACACAATGGGAATAAATGATCTGAAGTCGACCATGTGAGAAATCGTTTGATTACCGGTCATTGATGTATATCGTTAACAAACACGAAACTACTCACCGATAATGATAATGAGAGTCAAGGTACCCAGTACAATCTAACAAGTGTGAATAGATGAGCTGAAGTCGAACACCTGGAAGAATCTATTAATCAGGATACAATGATGATTTCCCACTGTCGATAGCGAAGGATCTGCCACTGATGACTGCAAACCCCAAGGTACTGCCAAATGGAGTCTAGACCTTTGCCCCAGAGCAATGAGTCGTAGTCGATAGGGAAAGATCCGCTAGAAGGAAGGAATTAAGGCATCCTTCATCAATCTAGCGCGAGTGTAACACGTAGGCCAATAATGTAGAAGGAATTGGATGAAAAAATATGTAGTGACCCAACTGAAGCATGTTTCCGGCGTACACAAGATGTAGCTAGCGCACGATAGAAACCGTCTGAACCAACCAATAATGAAAGCTGACACAGAGGTGAGGAATCCACCAATAGGGTCAAATGGAAACCAAGGCACTGCACAAATCCCAATGTGTGATAATGAAAGCTGATGTCGAACACAAGGGAAACCACTCAGTCAAAGACCCATGATACTGATCGATGTTTAGCACAAGGTGACCTATCAGTAATGAAAATATGTCTAGGGTGCGGCTCTAGGCCTGCCCTCAGAGCAATATGTCGTCGTCGATAAGGACAAGACCCACCAGCAAAACGTCAATGGAGACCTCCGGAATGAGTAAAGGACCAATATAACTGATGTGATGAAAAACAAGACACTAACAACCAGGGATGGTCCACTGTAAAATAGGTCAGAGACACTGCAAAGAGGTCGACTCAGGCTTACTTCCCTTGAACAAAAGCACGACTCAATGATGACCATGTGGCAGCATATGATAACTCTATATAAGTTCATCATGTAGGAGGCACGAACGAACTCTCTATATGATTGGAAGAGATAACCAATCAGAGGAGAACTGACTCAATAACAAGGTTAAGGCATACCTAAGTCAAACTAAATCCCACCCAAAACGGAGGAGAGACTTTATTTTGAGTGCTTTGTTCAAGGATGACACAACTGACTCTAGCTGCCAACAATATATGGAAATATTGTCTCGTTCTTGCTCTTTTTGGAATATGTAATTTTTTTGTCTTTTTATTTAAGTTGGAAAAAGAATAAAAGAATGATATAGTACAGTGGAAAGAATGAGTGTCAATGAGGCAGATGATCAAGTTCCTAGGATGGGAAAAATCCTATGCTTAATGCAGGGAGGTGAAACTGGTCAAGGACACTCAATGGGATGTTCCTTACACGGGTCTGAGGGTGTGTCAAGTTGCAGA
This sequence comes from Pinus taeda, assembly GCA_000404065.3. Classification (NCBI taxonomy): domain Eukaryota; kingdom Viridiplantae; phylum Streptophyta; class Pinopsida; order Pinales; family Pinaceae; genus Pinus; species Pinus taeda. The sequence continues at coordinate 61,976 of APFE030744149.1, forward strand.
AGCTAAGGGATTGCAAGTGTGATTTTGCAGAAGACATGATGAAAAAGTGGCTTAAACATGAGTCCAAGTGAAGCCGGCTCAAGGCCAAAAAGTGCAAATGGTCAAAATGAAATGCAGTAGTACAACTCAACGCAAAGGAGCCTCTAGGGTATAAGGCCAGAACAAAGTGAAGAAGCAAAGAGGAATGAGCTTTTAATGCACAAGTCATGGCAGGACTAGAGAGTACTCCCGAGCCTACTCAATAAAACAACATGGGCAACCAATGTCAGTGAGGTGCTAACTACGATGCCCATGTAAAGGATGGCTCTACCATCGTGTCATGATTTAAAAATTGGCTAGTGAACATGGTTTATTAACCATAACATGATGGGATCAACCCTATGGCAAGTGTATCGACAAATGGAGGCTAGTATGCAAAATGCAATGGAAAAATGGTTTCCCTAACCTATATTCCAGTGAGTAAACGATACTTGCCATGACGAGTCAGCAGTCATGGAACTAATGTGAAATTTACGAAGAAGCATCCAAAATGTCCTGAAAAAATGACCTATTCCCAACAATCCAAGCTCACAAGTTAAAATGTTCTTGAGACAAAAAAAAATCAACTTTTGAAAAAATTTGACATTTTCAAAGCTATAAAATGACCTTTTGACTCACCATTTGTACCATTTTTTTTTAGAGAAAACGCTGTGGAGAATAATAGAAAGCTTGCCCCCCAAAGAATTGGACCTTTCAAATTGGATCAAAATCATCAAGTAACGCTCAATTCTAGCTTGCATTACTTTATGATTGTTTTTAGAATTTTTTATTGAGGTTTTACCATAGGAATTTATGTTAAAAATTTCAACGCGGCGTATATGCGAGTTGGATATTATAGACCCACGTATACAAATGCCCTACACACGACTGTGTGTGAAAGGGACCCACGTATACGCGGTTTGAAATTTCAACACAAAAATCTAACGGTTGGAAATTAATTTTCTTTTAGGATGACAATCACCTGGAGAGAGAGGGAGTATACTACCATTGATAACAAATTTATGAATGATCAATAGGCATTAGATGCATTGAAGGGATGTGGCTTATTGAAATTTTTCAGCCCAATATAAAGTCCAACACCCGCTTGCTTGAAATGCTAATCCACTATTGGAGTATCAAAGATGATGCATTTATGATTGATCAAATGCCTTTGAGGATAGAGGTAGAGTATATTTAATTTATCACTGGTCTGTCCCAGAGAGGAGAAGTTGTACATTCAACTAGCCAGACACGAGGTAGTCTCTCAGTGGAAGACTACATACATATATATTGTCTGGGGCATCTGGAGAAAATTGGAAGCCAGATCTCAATAAAACATGTGGAGAGCTTGTCCCTGAGGCTCTTATTGTTCACCATAGCCAGGATAAATGGATTAGCCTCATTGCACCAAGCGTCACGAGTATCCATGAGCTTGGTTGTGGAGTGTCTCACTACTATGTTTGATTGGTGTACACCTCTTCTAACCAATATGAAGAGCCAGTTGTCCTCCATTCAGAAAGGGTAGACCAGAAATTTTGAATAGGGACCATTTTGTGCTCCTTCTTCTTCTTGAAGGTTCCATGGCTACGTGAGAACCTCGGATGGGTAGGTAGGTCAACCTGATGAAACACCTTGGAGGCGAGGATGTTCCGAGGAATACTTTTAATGGTGAGTTCTTCTCCTGGTGGGAATAACAAATCATCACCGTGGACGACTATCCCTATGCTGGCATGGATTTCAATGGAGATCCGGATTTGGTGCGGCCACCAAACACATCATGGGGAGAGATACGTAACCATTTTTTAAGTTGTATCAAATTTTTAGATTTTTTTTGTGTTTTATAAATATGAAAATGAACTTAAAGATATTTTTCATGGGATTAAAATATTGACATAATGATCATGTTCTAGATGTGGGTTCGGTATGGCCAGATGGATTTCCACAGCACAAGCGTCGTGGCAGAGGTGCCGAAGAGTTGGCTGCAGAGACAGAGAGGGTCTTATACGTAGTCCAATGAAACTTGGTGAGATTGACTCACCAGGTACCGATGGTGATCATAGAATACCTACCTGAAGAGATGCAGCGCAGTGTGGTAGGAGTACCACGAGATTGGATACACATTCTTTGGCGTGTGGCCAATGCCGTAGTCACCTTCCTGGCCACTCATCCTGAGCTGGGTCATTAGATAGACTAGACATGATTATGGGCATTTAGTCTCGATTTTTTATATTATTTTTGAAACACTTTGTGTACACATGGGAAGTTTTGATTATATATATATATATATCTATATATATATATATATATATATATATTTATATATTATACAGTTCCAAAATTTTTATGTTTGTTTTTAACTTGATGAATGATTGATATGCCAATATAATGCTTGATTAGCGATAGAACTTTCTAATGAATTTTCAGATCGTGGAATGTGCAAATAAGTAATATAAACAAATTATCTTTGCAACACCCTCACTCTAAAAAATTGGCGATATAAATAATGATCCTGAACCCAATAAATGTTATTTAATTGTGACACTACCATCTGTGAGTCAAAATACACTACCAACGAATCAATTCCATAAGAAATAGCTTCGGATAGTAAATTAATGACGACAGTATGTTCAGCAATATTATTTGATGCAAAACCAACGCATACTCCCCTTGACACCATCAACTGACCATATGAATAATAAGTCACCCAAGCTGCGGAAGCGAGATTCTGAGTGTGCCGACTAGCACCATTGGCAAATCCGAAATAGACCAAGTCATACATCAACACTTACCAAAGCAGATCAAAAAAGGGTCAATATCACAACAACTCCCGATGAAATATGTACAAAAATACAAAATATACAAATAAGCCATTTCTCAGTTGTAACCTAAGAAAAGTACTTCTTGAGGTAGAGCCCATTTTGGGGCTCTGCCAACATGTTCCCTTCAAATTCGACTAATTCATAAGCCCCTTTTTCTAAAACTAGTTTCACTATTAAGGGACCATACCACATAGACTTGAATTTGCCTGCCCCCAAGGCATCTTTATCTTGGTCATAAACCAAGACAAGGTCACCTTCAGAAAAGACTCGAAGACGGACAGCTTTATCATACTAAGTTTTAACCATTTTCTTATGAGCCTCATTGATTGTGGCGGCATCTCGACGCTGCTCATCAAGACATTCCAAATGAAGGAGGTGCTCTTCGAGACTAGATCTCTCTGGAAGGAACGCAACAGCCAGCTTAAGGGATGAAATTTTGCACTTAGCAAGAAAAATAGATTCCAGCCCGTAAACTAACTGAAAAGGTGTAAAACCGGTGGCAGTCTTTACCGAGGTTCGGTATGCCCAAAGAGCCGGATACAACATGAAATGCCAATTGGAGCGATTTTTGTCAATTTTCCTTTGCAGGATCGTCTTGAGGGACTTATTCATGGCTTCAAATTGCCCATTGGCCTGAGAATAATACGAAGATGAATGCTCCTGTTGAAAGCCCAATTTAAGTGCAAATTCGGTCATCAGTTGGTTTTGAAAATGACTGCCATGGTCAATGACAATCTCTCTTGGGATACCGAACCGTGAAATAATCTGATTGAAGAGGAACAATGTTGTTGTTTCACTATCGCTTTTATAAGTAGGCATGGCCTCAGCCCACTTCGTAAAGTAGTTGACAGCCATAATAATCTACTTGTGATTCATTGCTAAAGGCGGATTACAAGTAGTAAAGTCAATGCCCCACTTAGTAAAAGGACCGACAGTGATGAAAGGGAACGGAGGAGCTGGATGCGCACGCATATTCCGAGTATAGACTTGACAAGGGTAGTAATGTTTGACCACTTCAATACAATCTTTGAAAAGTGAAGGCAAAAAGTAGCCGACACACAAGATTTTTTTGGTTGTTTCAAGCCCAGATAGATGACCACAACAAGCTCCACTGTGGCAATCATTGAGCATAGACTCTACTTTCTCTAAACTTAAACAATGCCTAAGGATTGAATCAACCCCTCAACAATATAATGTATCACCAATGATGACATAATTCTTAGCCAGGTGACGTAATTTTCGACGTTCATCATTGGAGGAAGCTGGAGGGAACTTCGATGTCTAGAGATAGATTATGATATCTCCATACTAGGGATCTTGTGAAGAGATGAGGAATAGATGTTCGTTGAGGAAACTTTCCTCATAAACAGTATCTTCTCCATAAGGTAGCTCGAAGCAAAAACCAATGATTCCTTAGACTTGGCTGACAAGAACTCGAGATCGAATTCTTGTAAAATAACAATCCATCTATTGTAGTTTCCCCCAATCACTCGCCTACTTAGGACAAATTGGAAAGGATTGACTGTCGCTAAGAAAAAAATTTGTGTGGCAGAATATAATGGCGAAGCTGTTGGATAGCATGAACAGCTGCCAAGACTAATTTCTCAACCGGAGAATAGCGTAGTTCAGGACCTACCAAGCCTCGACTGAAGTAGTAAATCACATGCTCCGTGAGAGCATCATCTTCCTGAACCAGAACCATACCTATGGTTGATTATGCCGCTGCAAGATATAAAATGAAATCTCTACCATAATCCAATGGACTCAAAAGTGGGGCAGAGATTAATGCCTACTTCAAGGCATCAAAAGATCGTTGTGCAAAGTCATCCCATAAAAATGGAACTCCTTTCCTCAACAAATGCATAAATCCTTTAATTATCTCAGCATAATTCGCTATAAACCATCTCAAGAAGTTTGCCTTCCCCTAAAGACTTTGAAGTTGTCGGAAGGAAGACGAGGGAGGCAACTGAATTATTGCCTCAACCTTGAAGGGATCAACACAAATCCCTTCAATTGATATAATGAACCCTAATAACCGACCAGATGTAACTGTGAAAATTCACTTATTTGGATTCAACCGAATCTTGTAAAGCTGACATCTCTCAAAAACTAACCAAATGTGACTAGGATGATCGATTCTCTTTCGAGAACGAGTAGCTAAATCATCCACATGTGCTTCGATGACATGCTTGATGTCGTGGAAAGCGTAAGACATGGCCCGCTGAAACATGGCTCCAGCATTTTTAAGACCAAAAGGCATATTTTTGTACGTAAAGGTACCCTAAGGACATATGAAAGATGTCTTATGTTGGTATTTTAGATGGATAGATATTTGATTATAACCAGAGAATCCATCAATGAAGGAGAAAATCTCATTACCCACACATTCATCAACTATCTGATCAATAAACGGTGTGGGGTAATTATCTTTCAGACAATCTTTGTTGAAATCCCTAAAGTCAATGCACACTCGAATCATTCCTTGTTTTCTATCAACTGGGACTGGATTAGAAACCCAAACTATTAGAGGAACGAGGTATATGAAACCCACCTTGAGCAGCTTTTCTACTTCAGCTTTAATAGTTGTTGCTTTCCTAGGATTGATCGGTTGAAGCTTCTGACGAATCAGCTTAGCATTTTCATACGTCTTGATCTCATGTTGAATGATGGATGGACCAATACCAGGCATTTCTTCATAAGATCAATTGAATACATCCTGAAACTCTTTAAATAGGTCGGTGTAAATTTGAATCTCCTCAGGGGAACACTTGGCTCCAATGAAGACATTTTCTATCACATTAGGGTTCCTAGAGATGTTTATCGTTACGGTTTTCGAAATGACTGACATATTTCCTTCGGCACGGAAGTGTGATGGAGCCAAAGGATTTGAAACCATACAAACATCGCTAATAAGTAGATTGGAGAACCTAGATTTGACTTCTTGCAGTGGGGGAAGAAAATATTAACGATGGTGTAAATCTTCCCAAGGTCGATCTACACCCATCATTGCTTCTAAGATTGCTTCCTCAGATGGTAAAACTGTATCTAAGCAATCCATAGCAGAAGTAGGGTCAAGAGTCCAAGTTGGGGCCACATCACCATCTAACTCTTCCTCTGAAAAAGGAGTAGGATGGTCATCTGCAGAGTTAACGATAGACTGATATCTAAGCTCTGCTGCAGACATAGGGAATGTCATTCCATCGATTTGTCCTTCATCTAATGTGGTTGTAGGTAAAGGCAAGGTCCAAGGGTCTGAAAAATAATGAGTCTGTAAGAACTCTTCCTGTGAAAACTCTTTGGAGGACGAAATGGCATTGATTCTAGATATAGGAGCGGGAAGATCAAATGTACCCATCAATGAAGAATACATCCCAACTCCTAGATTCCCGATAGGTTGACGGGGGTTATCCACCAATGGAACAATAGAATCTGAATTTGCACGAGGGTCGGCTAGAGAATAACCCAATTGATCAACTTTAACAATTCTCCCCTCATGAGGAAAACAAAGGACACAAAACAGAGTCAAAACTATGACATCCATTTCATAAATCCAATTCTATCCTAAGAGTAGGTTGTAATCGAGGTTGGCATCAATGATTTCTTCTTTGATATTAATGACCTTTCCTCCAACACATATAGAAAGGCCGAGATAATCCCATGTGGCCTATGAGAATGTCCATCAAATTTTTTCAAGAGAGTGGGTGAAGGAATAGCCGAAGGCAATCCAATGGCCTTCCAACATGACATGAACATTACACATGTGGAAGCTCCCTCATCTATAACCGTTCGAAAAATATTAGTCTTCCGGTGAGTAGACTTTATTTGAAAATCCATATGATGAGGAAGTCCCTTTTTGACATTGAGCATGTCAAAAGTGAGCACTAAAGAATTGTTCGGATCAACTGCCCCGATCGCTGAAAGCAAAGCACTTTGTTAAGCTGGACACGACTAGAGTACCTCTAGAGTAGACATAGCACATGGACTTTGAGCCAGATCTTCTACAATGGAGTAGTTATGGGCTGCCCTAGCATTAGGGTTGATAGTCACGCTCTTGGTGGAACCTTTAGGTATCTGAGGTATAGACTCGACAGAGGGTCACTCAATATGAAGTGGATCCGCAGTTCTGGGAACAAATTTATCCTTAGATGTTTCAGCTTCACCATAATCACGTGACTGTGTAGCCACATTGATGTGAGAACCCATCATGAAAACATTTGAGGAATTGTCCCCCTCCTGGCTACCCCCTACATAGGTATCAGGGTTTGAGTTCACGCCAGCAAGCAACTGTTGCCCTTGGGGGAAAGGGTTAGTTAAGACAGCTTGGGATCTAGAAGACACTTGCTACAATAAAAAGTGTTGAGCATCTTGAATTTTCGGGCAGAGATGATTCAAATTATCTCCACTGCATAATTTGCATGGAAATTTAACTTTCTTCTTAGACTCTTTTACACACTCACCAGCACTATTGTCAGGCTTGTTCGCATTACCCTCCCCATCCTGATTCTTCTTTTTACCTCATCCCTTCTTCTTCCCATCAGAATTTTGATTTCCTTTGGGGTTAGAAGCCTAAACGGCATTTACGGAAGAAGGTTGATAAGGTGAAGGAGTAGATGATGCAGCCTAATGAGAAGAAGCAATTTGTAGAGACTACTACAATTGGCTCAGAAGGTTCACCACATTTGCATCAATCGATCCAACAATACCATCAGCATGCAGGCCTAGATTTAGCTTGGCTATATCAACCGTGGATCTAGGAGCATTAGGCAAGATTTTCTGAAGAGTTCCAAACTGAGAATATATCAGTTTTAACTGTTGCACGCGAAAGATGCCCTGCTCTATGGAATAAACTCCGGACATAGAAACATCGTTGGAGATCTCATATTGTCATGATTTTAAAAACCATTTGAGACAGAATTCAAGTGGAATTTCGGCTTTAATGAGCCTCTTTCTTTGTCTCCATTCTTGGATATGATCTAAAATGTGAGTAGCCGTGTTGTTGCACAAAAAATTGTCACCTTGACATTTTGCAATCTGTGTGAGTCCATTACCACTCATACTTTCCTCCTTTGCAAGTCTTAAGCCTCAGTCCTTCATATCAAGCCTTGAAAATGAGAGAAAGCCCTCAAAAGTCTCTAAAACTCTAGTTCCGCACTTTCTCTTAGCATTACCTGTAGTCTCGCACCTAATGGTCATGTCCCCTACGCACCTGACCGCTCTGTCTATGTGTTATGGGTGCAAACCCTTGTAAAAGTTAAAAAGGCGCAAGTATATTCTTAAAAACTCACTTTGAGTCATTTCTCGAAGCTTCTGGAAGGAATCTTGAGGTTGCAAGTTCACTCACTTAAGGTTCATGCATCCCATACCTTAAGGAGCTAACCCCTTGCTGTGAGGAGCTTATCCCTATGAAGGAGGACTCTATCCCTTCATAGGTGGACCTGTAACCTCTTTCCTCTACACTATAAAATGAAGCATTGGGCTGGTTACTTGGAAGGTTAAAAGCTGAATATTTTTGAGGTGAAATGCTACTAGAACTTAGTCTTCTTATTTGAGCTTTTATGAGGAGAGATTACATACCTCTTTGATCTCATTTGGAAGAGTGTAAGGCTTGTAAAAGTAAAGGAGATTCCTATTTCGGACCCTGGAAAGAGCTTGTTCAACATCAAGGCTGAAAAGGTTGTAAGGTTCTTATACTTCAAAGTTAATACAAATAAGTTTTTTTTCTCAATAATTTGTTGTTTTATGGTTTATTTTATGGATTCTTTGATCACCATAATGAACATGATTTATGATATTAGCTATGCAGGTGTTATTTGATGTTTTCTTGTTTGTGATTCCAAACTCTCAAAAGGAAACTCTTTCAAACAATTGAAGGATGGCTGCTAAAAACTAGCGTTGGACTTAAGGTAGCGTCTAAACACCTCTATAGCTTTTATTTATGAATCAGATATGTTTAGAGAAAGATAGATTTGCTTGTCTTCTTGTTGCTACATTATCTTGTTGTCGGTCTTGTCCGCAAGATTGATTTATCCGGCCAACACGTGTCTTGATGAATACTAGCCAGAAGTTCATTTCTAGCTTTGTAACGGATAGGCAACTAAAAATGGTTTAAGAAAATGTTATCCAAATCGGTGAAAGACGTTGTTAGTTCCAGTCTTCGTAGCCTGTCACCAGGGATCAACATGAGCTCTTATTATGGCTGGGTTGGTTAGATGTTGTGCACATGATATTCAGCACCAAACATGTCACAAATTTTTCCATCAGAAGAAGCTTAGAAAAATATTTCCAATGGTATATCACACTCCCGTAACGAGTTTCCCGATTAGAAGATATGATCGAAATGAATGAGTGATTCTTAGTTATGCATGTTTTGAGGTCAGTTGATGCACACAATGACAAGTTTAGTACAAAATCAGTTTCTGAAATAATGGTAAGGAATTTTTCAAAAGTAAAAGAGGTTTTTGTTCAACACAGCCCAAATAACAAAAACCTCCTTCAGTTTATGCATGGGTGCTACTATGTGGGAGATATACAGTGATATTTGGAGCCTGCATTAAAACAAAGCAAATTTTTCATATTTTTTACTGTTTTAGTCATTTTAGTGCAGTGCCATTTTACAACAAGATGGAAAGTAATTTTGCAAAACCAAAGGAGGTTTTTGTTAACCATGAGCCATATAACAAAAATATCTTTCATTTTATTCACAATTTTCATGAATTGGGATATGTGACTAGATCTTTACAGCTCATTTTCACAGATTTAAATTTTTTATGATTTTCTGTTTTCAAGATGATTTTGTGGCACGGATTACGAGCAACTAGAAATGAATTTCTAAAATATGAGAGAGTTTTTTCTTTAGCATGAAATTATCTACAAAAACCTCTTTAATTTTGGTAACAGATGCTATGGTTTTGGAGATACGAGTTCATCTTCAACACCTATTTTCAGAAATTCGATCCAAGTTTTATGTAACTGATTATATTTTGAAGAAAATGGTTGAGCTCAATTCCCTTCGTACAAGGATGAGAAAAAGTATATATTTTATGAATTTCATAGTTTAGGGGTTGGACTTTGGCAGAAGGTTTGACTCTTATGAAAGCTTTGAGCATCATTATATATTCATCTCTGCAGTTTGGCAAGGAAATAGACTAGGGTTTGCAGCATTTTGTGGGATTCTTGTGGCAAGGTGATTTAGTATTGTTTTTCCTTCTGTGATTCAAGTTATCATGTGTTTTTGTGTGCCATTATCTCTCTCTTTTCAGCTTAACTAAATGAATCAAGTATAAAGGTGGAATTCATTGATGTTGCAGTGTTCTACCTTATAGTTTATTTTGTTTTACATGTTTTCAACTGTTTGAAGAGGATTCCTGATACTTTCATGCCCTCTCCAACTCCTCACTAGTCTTAAGACTCTCCATTTCAATTAATTCAAAGTACTAAAGCATTTTCCTACCTTTCCCCACAAAAACCCCTGTAGACTGAGTCCATTCCCCGGACCCAAAACTGCCTTTCACTTTTGATCCAACAAACCAACATAAAACTCAATCAAACTCCTTTGAGCATATACCTAGCCTAAAATTAGTCTTTACATTAGTCATCTCAAGCCTCATTTGCTATATATTCCTAAGATTGACAAGGAAAGAGCCCTTTCCCAACCTGGTAGCGCTAGCTACCAGGTTAAGCGTGGTTTGTTGTTACCCTAGACCTGCCTTTCTCAGCCTAAGGTAGATTTAGGCCCTAACAGACGTAATGGTGCCACTTGGAAACTATATACACCACTTAGCCACATTCCTAGTTAAAGTGCACTAAAATAGTCTCAACCTAATCAAATCATCGATTAGGGAGTTAGATGAGCACCATAAACGGAACGTGGTTACATGGTCGCCCGGGTCTTCACCACTCTTCCCTTTGAATTTTGGAATATCCGATGGAATTTTGGTTGGGACCAGAGGCCAAGCCGAATTGTATTTGATTGGATCGTTTGTCAACTTAGTCAAGTCTGGCAGGTTAAGTGTGGCCAAAAAAGGAAGTCTCAGAGGACCTTGGGGATTCCACCCAAATTGGGCGAGGTTCCCAAAATTCTGAAAAGAATGCCCTGGATTTTGAAAGGCACCAGGCTGCCCGAAGTAACTGGTAGAACCTACTGAATCAAAAGGTGAACCTTGTGGTCCAGATAAACTCGAAGTTTGACCAACTCCAGCCGAAAAACCTCTGTAACCGGCAAAGTTTCCCCCTAACGAATTATTGGAAGGAACTGACAGCCCCTAGTAAGGGTTCCAAGCATTAGCTAAGAGTGGAAAACTTCAAAATGAATTGACTAAGGAATATGGCACATTCCTTTGTTGGCTGAAAAACAGATTCCTAGCTCCTTTCTTAGTCCAACTCTAAAGGGGATTATTGCATTGACTCATGAAAGGAAAAGGCATAGATCCTACCATTAGATTGGAATGTGGTATATGACCACTTCCAAAATGGAGACCCTGAAAAGAAGCCAATCCACTCATCATGGGCATGGAGGTGGTTGATGGTACACTCAATGGAGCTGAAGGAATACCTTAAGAGGGCATTCCAAAAGGGAAGAATCCAAAATTGGATGCATTAGCTTGGGAACTTCCACTTGTTGACGGAGTGGAAGTAGACCCAAATAAGGATGTGTTGGCAGCAGACCCAAATAAAGATGTAGAAGGGATGGAAATAGTTCCTCCCCCTTGTATTGATATAGGAGTCTGCATACGCGTACCACTCATGGTGGATGCCATGCTTCCAATAGTGGTCATCGAAGGGATGTATGTGTGTGGACCTGGGCTTGAAGGCCTGTGTGTTAGAGTTCCAATGTATAACAATACGTCTAGATGATCAGAAGGGAGAGGAGAATTTGGAACCGCAATTGATTCTGAAAGCTCTTCTACCTCAATATTATCTTCCGACTGGAAGAGTACTTGAGAAAGAATTGGTGTGTTCCTCTCTAACTCTGTAGTAGTACTAGGTCTATTTTGTACACTAATGCCCCCAAGTGGAGTATCAATCTCTGATGCGCCAACTACCACTTGTTGAAAACCACTGGTAGAATCGCTCCTACGCCTTCTTGGAGAAGGCTCTAGACTCGTAGGTGAAAGCCCACGAAGTCGATGGGACCGTCTAAGTGATCGGTTAGCCACTTTGAATTAGTTTAACAAGATCTACTTAAAGACTCAAGAAAATTGAAAGCTAGGCCGACTAAGAGCACAGAACACACACTAAAAATGTCCCTAAAGAATTCAGCAGTCAAACAACTTCCAAGTATTTCCGCTCCGGGTGATCAGGACTGGACACCAAAATACAAGAAAGTGAATGAAAAGGGCCTTCCTAAAATAGACTGGGGTAATTATGCCCTAGGTATACTAGCAAAGGTATCAGAGGTAGTTACGTTGACCTCTAGACAACAGTCTTTGTCAGTGCAAGCCCCCAAGATTCACAAGGGTGCCCTCCAAAAGTACCATTGAATGTGATGCATTTTCAACCTCAGGTGCCACGAGATTCCCCTCTGCAGCCACATATGTAGATCCCTAGGATAGGAAACTAAAGATACCAACTCGTATCAGAAGCCGAGCAGAACAATTGTGAGGTAAGATCCGACAAGTAAGAGAGGGGATATCTATTGTCCTTATCTTCACAAACCCTTGTGTTTAAATCCCAGTCACAGATCTTTCCGGTCTCCCTAATGTTATTGGATTTCACTCTTTCTTCAGACTTCTATGTTTCACATTTTAGAGTGGCCTTGGAGAGTTTACTCTCCTCTCGCCTAATCCAATGCCCTAATTAAACCTAAAACTTGTTGGTGTATACTGATTGACAATATAAAAAGTTCTAGTTTATTTTATTAAGTGATTGATTTTAAGTGGTTGTTATTTTTAATTCAAAGGGACAATATGGAAGTGAAACGGATGGAGTTCGTATGATGCAAAAGAAATTAATGGAAAACTAACTTATATGCAATGCAATTGTTTGTTCTTCAATGAAATTAAACTTCTACTTGGGTTCTAAGAAACTTCTATAAAGCAAAAACTTTGTTTCCTTTTCTTTTCTTATAGCAGACTTCAGACTCACAAAAACTAAAAAAATTACTGATGCTTTAATGATGCAAAACTACCCTAATGCAAGGTGTACATAATAATGCAAAATTCTAGATCACTCTAAAAAGAAATGAAAGCAATTTGTTTATAAGCCAACTTAAGTGTTTGAAAGGAATATGAATTTTGAACACAATATATTTTCCAAACAAGAAGGACTAATTAAAAAGATCCCAAGTCACTCTCAAAAACCAAAAGAAACCAAACTCAAATTCGGCAAAAGAAAGCAAAAAAAATGTTTTTGAAGGACTTTTATTTTTCAAGAAACAATAAAAGCAACTCTTCCAAAGCACTCAAAATGCCACCAAAGACTCAAAGACCGAAAGCAAATCACAAGGAAAACTTTGCAAGTTATCAATTCAACATGAATGAAAACGTGAACAAAATAGGTGTTTCAACTAGCACTAAACAATCCAAAAGTAGCAAAAAGAGCTTTGAGAAGTTGATCAAGAAATTAGGAAAGACACACTTTCAAATTCATCAACAAGAAACTTTCAAAAAGAAAGAAAAAGCGTATGGCCACAAAATGACAAGAAGTGAAGCAAGTAAACCATAAAAATGAAGTTTGACATAAAGATTGCAAACAATCTTCTATTCCGGAAAACCAAAACAATCAAGAACCTCTATAAGAAGCCTTGTGTGTTCAAACACAAATCATAAAACTCACTGTAAAGCAAACCGAGGCCAAAAACTTTTCAAAGCAGGAGAGAATTCGTAACAGTAAGCTCACTGAAAGATTAAATTCTAAAAACAGAAACTGACCACTAAGAAACCACATAGACCAAGAAACAAATCTTTCCAGGCAGAAAGATTTGAAAAAATCATGTAACAAAATGTATATGCGATTGTGTCCCTACACAACTGAGTGTACATGCACTTCTGCCAAAAGAAACTCGCGTATACGCGGTTTCAGTTCACAGAAACAAGCGTGTGTACATTTCTGTAAACAGACAAAGGTGCGTATATGGATTTTTACAAGAAAAATAAAAAATGAGGCCTGATGAAAATGATTAGACTTGAATTCTGAGTTCCTACAGGAGCAAGCAGTATAGTCACTGCAAGAAAACTAAGAACTGAGCCCTGATTGGCACTGAACAACCCAAACTAGGAATAAAAATATTTTTATACCCAATGGAGTCGCCAATTCTATTAAGGGAATAAGTCCCCTAGGGCTTTGGGTCAGAACCCTAGCAGAGCAGGAGTATTCTACAGCAAGAAACAAGCATTCAACTCAGGCAACATGCTTTAACAAACTAACTATGCGAGGATGAACATACACGGATGTCCTTTGTTTGGGTAGTTCTAGTCAGGGTTCAAACCCTCTACAACTCCTAATGATATTTGAATCTGCACATCAACCAATTCGAATACACATAGCAGCATATAGATAAAGAATTTTAGTGAAATCAACTTTATATCATATAAGTAAATGGTTAGTTATGCATCAAAATAGTCATTCATATATAAACCATAACAATAACATATGATACATAAACAAAGTCTATATCAGGAGCAAGACAGCATTTGTTTTTATTATAGAAAACTATAATAAACATGGAAAGAGTTCACCTTAGTCTTCCTCTTCTGGCTCCAAGCGAAACCGTCCTCCAGGTCCGTCTAGTCCTAGTCTTCAACAGCCTCCTTCCATAACCAATACCATGATATTTCCAAGCATGTGAGAGAATATCAACACTCAAGGAAACAAGGGTTTCTTGAACTTGGGGAAGTGCTTGAAGCACAGGGATACTTCAGACTTTATCAGGGGATAATTTCAGTATAGTAATTCTATCATTTCTCTCCTCCTTAAGGCCTTCCGATTGAAGTCTTTTTATACTTCTCCCAAATTAGTTTTTTAGTTGGGAAAAAATTGGGACCAGTTGGGCCACGGGCACTAGTAAGTAATCAACAGGTAAAACCTGTGATTTCCACCCATAATTAAGGAAATTTAATTTTTTTAAGTGTTTTAACACATATACGCGGGTTGGGTATAGACTGGCGCGCATGTACATGCTTTAACACAGGGAAAAGTAGTGTATAGGGAGTAAAACACTATTTTTTAAATATTTGGACCAACTCTAGAAGAAGGGGTTGCCTTCGGCCATAAACCAAGCATCACAAATACTAAGGGTAATATTTGGAGCTATAACAATAAATGAAGTCAAGACTTGATATGAGTTCTACCTATCACCTAGTTGAAAGAATTGATATTGTGATATTGATGACTTTGATAATAGTTTTGATTTGGCTTCTAAACATTGATTGGATGACTTTATTGACATGATGGTACAACATTGATTTATGTAAGGATAATTATGTTGGCTTAGTAAGGAATTATGTTTGCAAAGAGAAGTACATGCAGCAAGCTCCCTGATCCAGATATGTCCATATTTGACAGTTATCTATGATGAATTCCAAGGTATGGCTTTGGTCTTGATTATGATTTTGATTTTATACATTGATGGTACACTCTTGATAGGTGATGAGCCTATGATGATATAAGTAAGAGGGAGATGAAATATGAAGCTTTAAATGATGTATCATGGCATGATGAATCAATTTCTGGAATTTGGGAAAGAAATTTTATATTGCAGCTATTGAAAAATGTTTTTGAATAATGGAAATGCAAATCCTTAGATAGTATAATTGAATTACAAGATGTTGTGAATAGAAATTTTTGTGGTTAAACTTGACTTGGAAATTGATAGTTTATTAAAGCATTTATGTTCCATTTTTGAACATTCGTCCATATATGTGATGTGCATAGAACCTGAATGAATTCATGATTGAGCCTCCTCATTCGCATAGATTTTCCACTAAGCATCCTTTGAAATATTTGCATGAGATATTCTATTTTGTAGTCTGAGATCTTTCTCCAATGATATGTGATTTCATGGATGTATTTTTGTTGATAGAGATTATTGTTGATGAGCACATATGAGTTCTTCCTTATTATGATATATGCCATGATATGAGAGGTTCGTAGCACGACCGACGTTGAGTATTATATTGCTAGCATGGCTAGTTGTAAGGCAAGATGTAGAAGCTCCTTAAAGATATGTATGATCGGGATCTAAATATGACATGGATACTTTGCGATGACATGTAATCCCATATATATAGTTGGGATTAGGATACTTTCATTAAGACAGTGCAGTTGTTCAAGACAAGCTTACGCTTGCGATTGACACCTCCTTGAGAGGGAGGATGATTATGGTATGCTTTTGTGATTTATATGATTATTTATGATCTAACATGATATTTTATGTGATTTCTTGTATGAACATGAAATAGACATTATTGAGACAAGTAGATACCATATTTGAGTATGAGGAGAGCAGCGTTGATTAAGGACACTAAGCCAACTCTTCCTCCCTATCTGAGCTCTGAGGGTGAGGAATTGAGATAGAGGGCTCCTAAGGTTGAGGAACTCTGGAAAATAGGGTATTATCCCCATCTGTTACCCATAGTGTTGGAGATGTTTCTCCCCTTTTATCATAGGGTTGGAGAATATTTCTCACTTGTCTGGTATTTGCATAGTATACCCCAGTTGGCATCATACCCACAAGCAGGGCTTGTCTAGAATTCCTCTCCCCGTTTTTCCAAAGGGTTGAGAGTTTACTTGGGTTCTACAACCCAAGTCAATTATGATGCAAGTGTTCTACCACATGACTATCCAGGGTCATCGATGGGAATATCAATAGTTAATAGGATGGGTTGAGATAACCCTATGCAGTTTCGGGTTGAGATTGAGATCCCTGATGTGATCCCAGGGTCGATATGTGCTCCCCTGTGTGTTTGGATATCCTATTCCTCGACATGGGGTGAGAGTGTCCTGTAGGACCTTCCCCACTTTCATGGACATAAAGTAAGAGTGTCCATTAGGACCTTCCTCATTGGTTTGCAAGTGGAGACATGCTCCGTGATGATATGCTCTCTAATGATGATTGATGATGAGATTTTGGGTAGTATATCACTGACATAGATTCCAAACCATAGTTCGATGACAGATTCTTCTTCTTTTAGATTCAAGAATGTTCATCATATGAGTTGGAACAATCAAGAGATAAGAAGGAATAAGCAAGGGAAATATTGAGTTGTACATTGATGATTTGTGATGATGAGATACTTGAGATGGTCAGGGCATGACAATGACATGACAGAGATGATACGTGATGATACGTGATGACACTTGAATGGAATATTGATTGATGGACAGATATCGGAAGGTGTAATTCTCCCTAGTTGAGAGGGAGTGTTAAAATACGCAATTTTGGTCAAATTACACTTTGGATAGCTCATATGATGAATAAAATAATTGGAATAGGATCCTCTTTTCGAGAGGACCAAAATTGACCTAAAGATCACCTCATTTGGACAAGAAGAAGTTGGTTTTTGAATTTATTGTCCCACTCATGTATATTGGATTAGGTCAGCCCTATGAATTTGTACAATTGGACACATCAGCTTCAACATCAATTGGACCCTCGTGGAAGTCTATAAATAGAAGAGACCTCAAGCTCATTTGGACACATTAATCAGACCATCTTCTCTTCTCTTCTATTGTCTTCGTTCCAACAGTTTTGAAGAGAAAAGTTTGCACAAGGGTCTGAAATTACAAGAATAAATCTCACATAGATCTGGGGTTTATGGAGCAAATTGGAAAATTTGGTTCCCAACAGCACACACAAAATGGCCAAGGGTGTGGCTAGGAAGTCTCATATGCTCGTACATAAGCCTGAAGGGAGTGTCTAGGATTTCTACAGTAGATCAGGTTGTCTAGTCCCCAAATGCATGCACATAGTGGTCAAGGGTGTGACTGAGAAGTCTGAAATGCTCACACAGTAGATGGAAGGGAGCATCTAGGGGTTTGAGGTAGATCTAAGTGTATTTTTCCCTAGACGCACGCATACATTTCACCAGGGAGCGTGCAGGACTGCCATAGTCGCTCAAACAACTCCTCCTCCATGTGTTTGGGACTTAAAGATGAAATTTTATTCTTTTGAATACTACACTCACTGACAACAGTGTTTAGCAGTCGACTACAAACAATGGCAATACATTACAGTCCTCAGAATCAGGGTTTGAGTATAAGCATGATTAGGTTCATTTCATGGATGTCATATTTATTTTATTGGTTCATTGCATAGATGAGATATGGATCATTGTACTCTCTTTTGTTGAATCATTTGATGACGATCTAAGAAGAAGAATAATTTGCAAGGGCTTTCCCCATATTGGGTTTTCCCTAGTCTCAAACCAATCTTGGTGTCTCTCTGTGTGCATGCTTTTCTTCTATTTTTCCTTTATGTTCTGCTA
Organism: Pinus taeda; assembly: GCA_000404065.3. Lineage (NCBI taxonomy): Eukaryota > Viridiplantae > Streptophyta > Pinopsida > Pinales > Pinaceae > Pinus > Pinus taeda. The sequence goes on from APFE030744149.1 coordinate 80,235, forward strand.
CATTGATGATAATGATGTTTCCCTTTCTACATAGTTGCATATGTTGATGAATAATGATGTAAATCTGAATAATGTAATGATGATATGGGGTGAAATTAATGTGTTAATGAATAAATCCAATTATCTAAGCAAATACCAATATAGCTCTCAGAAAAATTAACACTTCTATGCCAAAAATTGATAGGGTTGATCTCCATATGAACTAGGCCTTTAAGAGATGGTGTTATAACTCTATATAGCCTTCCTTCATGAAATCCAATAACTTTTTCCTTTTTAATACTTGAATCCTTTCCCCAAACCAAAAAATTTTCATATACAAAATCAACCCTAACTACTTTATCTTCTAGGCAATAAATGGAATGTAAATTCTTTTTCAAAACTGGCACATAAAGGATGTTGTTAAGGTGTAACTTTGCTCTACTTTCTAGCTTCAATGATGTAGATCCAAGGCCCTTAACTGCATAATTTTTTTTGCCTCCTGGCTTCAATGTATGTGATGATGGTTCCCTTGACAGAGTATGAAGTTTTCCATTGTCTCCCGTCATATGTCTTGAGGCTCCACTATCAATGATCCATGTCTTGTCATCATCAAGTGTACATGTAAGTGAAAAAAAGAATCCTTCACTCTTGACTCTCCTAGATAGATTGTAGATGATCCTTCCAATCCAGCTTCTGACAATTTTCATGATATTGAGACCCATCTTCAAATAACTTTCCATTGAGGGAGTGACTCTTATATGTTTTATCTTTTTTCGTCAGAATCTGGCAAGATAATTGTGGTGAAATCATGTTTTTGGTTGTTTAAATATGTTTTTGAATGCATAAATGGATTCAACATCTTGAAAACCCATGAAGTACTAGATTATTTATACTTCCTAACTCAACTTGTGATTCCAACAAATCCCTGTCGGATTTCAGGAAAAATTGACTAGAAAATATGCATGGAAAAGAGACAAAACGTACAAGAGTTATATTATGGCTATATGAAACTATTTTCCCAAAAATTTGTGGAAACCACCATGCCCATTTTATTCATCATACCACTTAATAATCAAAGTCAATGAGGGTATTTGAGCTACTAAATATTTACATATGCAATGTAATTTCCATAATATTTCAACCATTAATTAAGCAGTTATTAAGCTAGTTTATAATTTAATACATTAGATGATAGTACTAGTGTACATGAACAATGTATACATATGTAGCTAGTGTACGCATAACTGGAACATGTACTAGTCATAAACAAAAATCACCTCTAATGCATAATTCATGTATGTTCACAATCAAGTATGCAACATAGTAAATCTAGTAATACATCATTCAATAATATTTCCTAACACAATTACAATCAGATTGATTAATCATTTATTATCACATTTAAATTATCAAAATTGAATCAAGGAAAATGTTGTAAACATGGTAACAACCAAGTAAGAAAACAAGAGTGGCACATCTTATGCCCAAACAATATCCTAAACTAACTTTAGATCACCCTTCCTCCATAACCTACTTGTATCTTCCACATCCTATTTGTTCCTTTGTTGCAATATGTTGTAGTGTCAACTATATTGTGCTACTGTTGTTCTTATTATATATTTTCCATCGAATAACCAATTTGATAAATAATTCTTAATGTAAAACCCACACTTGCTCTTATCTCAAAACATTGTTTTCAACCATGTAAACTAGCTTACCAAAACACATCATCATGCATAACTATATAAACATTTTCACGGTATTAACAATATTACATACTGGCATTTAAGGAGCTTAACTTAAATTGATTGTAGATTTTGGGAATATTTCAAAATATTGAGAACAATATTGAATTTAATTGTTTAATTTCGCTCATCTTCATCACATTCCCTAATATTCTCGGAATTTGAAATAGAGATAAGGATGGCCTATTTAAAGTAAGAAAGTGTGTTTATTTAACATGTGCTTCATACCAACAATCCATTCATAATATAAATCAAACCAGTACATGCACCAAAATTTCCTTTTAACTTTTGTATGCTTAAAAAAATCATCTAATTATAATCATTAGTAACATAAAGAGTAAAACCTATATACTAGTTTTCACAAATAAGTAGGTCCACCATGTCATCATAATATAGTTCTATCAACCTAACTAAGTTCAATAGATAATAAGTAAAGAAATAACGATATCAAAAATAGTGTATTTTAATTGTTTTAAAAGCCAAAATATGGCGCATTACATGGACCCACCCTTTAGGAAACTTCCTCTGAAGTTGCAGTAAAAAAGAATGAAGGATAATCTTAACACATGGTCATGCATGGCATATAAACAATGCTAGCTTTTAGTTGCAGTGAACAAGTGTTCTCATCTATATGGTTTCTATGAGGCTAGGGAGCACATTTTCTCCAATACCCAAAAACGGTTTCGCAAGAAACACCTCAATTAGATTAATTAGAAAATTATTAACTGTTTTCGTAAGTCTAACTTTAGAAAATTGGTTAGTTAAATCATATTAATAGAGAAAAATAGATTTTTATCTAAAGTCACTTGATGGGGTCAATATGATTGTAGTCATCGATTGTGATTAGATCATGTTCGTTGGTTACACGATGCGGGATTATAAGATCAAGTCGATGGGGTTTAGAGAGATACACTTGAGTAGTTTGACTTACCCAGATACAATTATCAACAAGGATGCAGTTGAAGCAAAGGGAGACACTAGCATCAAGGGTTTCAATAGAGAATTTGGGAGAATATTTCCACAAATTTTCCAGTGTTCCAATGACAAGAATAAAGGACAAATTTATCTGCAGGGAGGTCATTTCAGGCGGTGTGAATTAGCTAGTGCTCACTAGAAATTTATCCAATGTGAGTTTCAAAGGCTAAACATCGAGTTTTAGTGTCAAGATAAATTTCCAAAGGAGATGTGAGTGGCATTAGTGAGTAGCATGGTTGTCGGAATACATTTCCAAAGGCTGGTCGAATTACCTAGATCCAGTATTGTGCATTTCCAGTCACCAATGCGAACAAAAGGAGGAGGTGCGAGTAGGTTGGGAAACGGTCGAGTTATGTTTTGCAAAGGAAACTTGTGTTTCCAAATTATTTTCCTATTAAAGAAAATTGTATGCTGGAGATTTGTCAGTATCAAGCAAGCAGTGGTATTTCTCAAATTGTTGAATAATTAATAATATAAACCCTCAGCTATTGAACTTGTTTTCCCCACATTAGGGTTTTTCCAGGGACTATTGTCAAAAATTTTGGTGTCCATAATTTTGTGTATGCATTATTTTCTTAGTTCCTGAATCTTATCTGTTAATATTGTAGTAGTGAATTAATCATTATTTTCCGAAATAATTTATGAAGACAAATAAATTTCATAAGTTAGAAGATTAATTTGTGGTTGTTGCAGTTAAGGATTCACATGGTATTAGAGTTAATCTAGGCACAGAGGGTTTCCAGTGGTAAATCGGCAAAGAGCATAGGAAGAGAAGAGAACGTGGATTTTACCTATTTTAATTCCTTCAATTCAATTTCTCTAGTTTATTTGAGTTCGCAGATTTCTAGAGATGACCACAGCATGATTGAGAGATCGAGATAGGTTTGATAGAGCCTAAGATTTTGGCATTTGTAAAGTTAGGATGGCATTCCTTCTAGATGAGTATGGTCTGAAGGTGTATGTGGAGAATGTAATTGTTGTAATGACGGATCAACAGTAGCTGAAAACCTTCAAAAAAAAAATAACAAAATGAAGAGGATGATTCTTGATGGATTCAAGGATCATATTGTTCCACATATCATAGAAAAGGGGACAGGGAAGGAAATGTGGGATTCCATAATTGAACTATACCATGATCCTTCAGAAAACAGGAAAATGATTTTTAGGGAAAGGCTAAGGACCATAAATATTCATAAGGGAAACTATGTTACTTCTTATCTCACTAGAGGTCAACCTATCAGAGATGATATAGTTGCAGTTGGAGACAAGTCGATTGATGACAAGCTAGTGTGCATAGCACTCAATGGATTTTCCAAGGAATGGAACATGTTCATAAAATTGGTTTCCACATGAGAGGAACTTCTAGATTGGGATTGCCTAAGGATTGATTTCACTCAGGAGGAGTTTAGGCTCAGCTTAGTCAATGGCACTAGTAGTAGCAACAAGGCACTGAAGGTGAAAGAGGAGCCAGAGAGTGTGACCCTAGCAGGAAAGGGAAAGGAAAAGAAAGGTCTCAGTAATGGACAAGTCTCAAAGGGAGAGAAGAAGAAGAAGGACCTATTAAAGGTAAAATTGTTTGGTTGCAGTCAACATGGTCATTATTTTATCCAATGACCTGACTAGAAGAAGGACAAGAATGGAAAGTAAACAATAGATTTAGCAGACATTGAGGATTTTTCTTCCATATTGGAAGATGAATTCACTCTCATAGTTTGTCTCTCTAGATCCACGTTTACAAGTGTCTAGTATATAGATAGTGGAGCATCATCACATATGACAAGGACTTGTCCTGACGACAAACCACACTTGTTGATTTGAAACGCATCGACAAAATTATTATAATGTGATTTCTACCAAAAATGTTCTCGATAAACATATGACAAGGGTTAGAGACTAATTTTCTAGTTACAAGGAGGAGGAGATGGAACTCCAAATATAGATGGGAAAGGAAACAAAGTGTACTTCAGTTGGGAGAGGCACCATCAGTATTCAGAGGGATTCATGAAAGGAAACAAGTATTATAGATGTATTTCATGTGACAAGTTTCGGTATGAACATGATTTCATTATCTACACTACAAGATAAGGGGTATGATGTTTATTTCATGGGGAAGAAGGTAAAACAAGTTGGGGTTTGAAGAAACAAGCTATATAGTTTGCAATTAGATTCTCCAAAGGCTATGGTTAGAAACAACAGTAGCAGTGGTAGAGACTTGGAAGAGTTGTGGCATAGAAGGATGGGACACTTACACCATGGAGCATTCAAGTTGCTCAAAGAGAATGTAACTGGGGTTCCAAAATTGAGCACGGAACATAATGACATGTGCAAGGGGTGCATACTTGGGAAGTTCGCAAAGGCAACGTTCCCAAGAAGTGACGGTAGAGCAAATTGTGTGTTGTAGTTAGTACACTAAGATATTTGTGGCCCAATTTCCACTAGATCTCTCAAAGATTACGAGTACTTTTTTACGTTCATAGATGACTTCTCCAGGAAAACCTGGATCTATTTTTTTAAGACAAAGGATGAAGTCTTTAGTCATTTCTAGGAGTTTAAGGCTCTTGTAGAGAACACGACGGGAAAAAGGATCAAGGTGCTTCATATAGATAATGGAGGTGAGTATATAGATAAGTACTTCATGTGGTTTTGTACAAAGGAGGGCATCAAAAGGGAGTGGACAAGTCCATACAATAATGGAGTAGTGAAGTAGAAAAATAGGACTATTGTTGGGGTAGCAAAGGCGATCTTGTATGACTAGGATATGTCTATGGGTGAATACATGTAGCACGGTTATGCACATACATAATAGGGTTCCTCACAAAGCATTGGAGAATATAACACCATAGGAAATCTTCACAGGGAATAATCCATAGGTTGGGAAATTCTAGATCTTTGGTATCGTAGCATACAATCATGTTCCAGATGATAAACACACAAAACTCAATCAGACTGCAAAGAGCGGATATTTCATTGGTTAATGTCCAAGGCATACATGATCTATACTCCTGGTAGATGGAGGATTATAGTGAGATGGGATGTGAATATCCAAGAGGAGAAATCCTCCAGAAGATCTCACGTGTTCCTAACAGGTGATCAAAGTGGTCCAGCATAAGCTCCATGGGTTGAGCACCAGCCGCAGGGAAAAAAAAGCACTAGTACAGTTACATGTACGAGCACTAACTCAAGTGTAGGAGGTATTGTGTGTTCATAGAAAACAAAGAATAAAGTTCAGGATGAGGAACCTAAAGCTCCAACCACCACCATGAGAAAAAGAAATAGAGAGGTGCTTTAAATGTTGAGAGATGTGCAGGAGTTCGTGGGAACTCCTAGATCGAGCACTAGAGAGCAGAGACAATGAGATAGGTACAAGGAACTGATGACAGAGGTCATTGACAGGGAGCCTTCCATTTAAGATGAGGTTGCATAGCATTAGGTGTGGAAATTTTCCATGGTCGAGGAGTACAACTCCATCATTATTAATGATGTATGGGAGGTCATACCTAGACTAATTGATAGGGAAGTGGTCAACTCCAGATAGATTTATAAGATCAAGTATGTTGCAGCTAGCATCATAGAGAATTATAAGGTAAGGTTTAGGGCCAAAGGGTATGTGCATAAGGAAGACATTGATTATTAGGAAACCTTCACTCTAGTGGTCGGGTAGTGATCCCATTTGCAGCTTATATAGGATGGCATATTCACCATATGGACATCAAGACTACATTCTTAAACTGGTTGATATAGGAGGAGGTGTCTATTGAACAACCAGAGGGTTTTGAGACGCATGTGTGTAGGCAGAAGAGAGCACTATACAGGCTCAAACAAGCTCCCAAAGCACGGTATGGTCAGGTATATAGCTACTTGCAGAAGATGGGATTCGTGAAGATCGAGGCAGATTCCAACTATTGAGTCATGTTATTTCACCAAGGATGTTACAAATCCCAAGGCTTCTCAACTTAAATTATCAACCCAAGGTTTGTACAAACTTAGATGTGAAAATTCTATATGCACATCAGGTTAGGTTCTACACATGTCACCCTCAGTCATTAGATCAGATCAAGGTATTCAAATACCACTCCTTCAACTAACTACAAAGAGAATTTATTATGAAATCATATCATTATTTCAAGGAGATGAATATTATTCTAACTATAGAAATGAAATACCATTTAATAAATGGAAATGCTAATTGAAATTTCATGAAAGGAAGAGGCTAGTCTAGTTGCAAAAGTAAAACATGCTACTCTCTTTTCACACTTAATCAAATAAATAGACTACTTCCATGAATCATTTATATTTTTGTAACTTTCTTAAAAATGATGAATTCAATCTTCGACACAACTATGAAAAAATGTTAAGTCTAATTCTACTTGTAGTCTTATGTTTTCAGTGAGGAAAGGATGGGATAGGTGTGGCATCATATTCTTCCTTAATCATGAAATCAAACCTTAGGGGCCATTATTCAACTTCAAAATTCAAGGTTCAAAGTCCATAGAGAATCTAGTTGAATTAATCAATGCTACAAGACTGCTACATGAAGTGCTACAGGAGTCCCTATTTTGCTACAAGAGGGGGTCCAAGAGCTTTCTGAGGAAAAGAATGGTACTGTTATCACTCAGGTTGTCCCTAAGCTCCTGAAGGGATACGGCCGAGGTAACCACAAACCAATCTTTGGATT